>BKCP01010403.1:1079763-1109556 GCA_008636005.1 Striga asiatica
CCACTACTTTCGGCAATTCACACCCCAAATAATTTCTTTTTTTCTTCTAGCCCACGAAAATGCTTTGCTATCGAACAAAAGATTTTTTTTTCTACTAACGCAGCTACTCCACACAAATAAAGCCGCCGCCACCGCGCCCCACCCCAACCTCATCCAGCGCAACCACCCACACAACCTCATGCTCCAAACCCTCCGAGTAGGATCCACCACCAATGTCGCCGCCGCCACCTCCATTATCCCTACCCTCAATTGGGGCCTACTGCTTTGAAAACCCAATTTTTTATTGTACCAATTTTCTCTTAATTTTTTGATTCTTCCCGTCAACTCGCGATTTCAAACGATTACATGAAAAATCGCCCAGTGATTTGATCTCACTGCTACGAGGATGTTCTTCCTTGCTTTTTTTCAGCATTATTGGGACTTTGAAATGAGATGATTTTGATAAAAGGTGTGTATTTTTTTTCTTCTATGGAAAGAGCCTGTAAGAGAAATTAAGAGGTGTGAATGAGGAAGGTGCCGTGTGAATGTGTGTGTAATTTTACAATTAATGAGCCAGGAAGGTCCCAATTAATTGCAGCAGTTACATTTTAGGTATAATTGTAATATTTTTTAATTAGTTTAGTAATTTAATAAATAAGTATACAATGAATATATAGGTGTAATATAAATCATATATGATAGTAAGGGGTGTAAATTCCTCTAGTATGTATTCTCACTTAGCTAGTGTTTTGCCCTTTTCTCCCTTTCAGGTTGATTGAGTTGGGCCGGACATGAATGGTGGGGTGGTCTATTATTATGCAATTTATGATTTAATTATGAACTTTAAGACTTGGTTTTAGAATTATGCATGAGATTGATTTGAGATTTTTTTTTTTTTTTCCCTAAAGGATAGGGATCTCATTACCAATAAAAACGTTTGTACAGAGCAACACACGAGTAAGAATGAGAGGACCAAATACATTGGCCTAAACCCGAGCAAGCCCGAGAACTAACCGTCGGCAAGCTACAACCTGCCCCATACCAACCCCCTAGAGCAAAAATCACAACAGCTACCCAAAATAAATCCTACAGCTAAAAATGATGGGAAAAAAAAAAACTAACAGCAAAGATTTAACAATACAGCCTCTGATTTGAGACTTATTTGTGAGACTTTTGCATGAGACATTGTTTTGGGATTTTTTTCTATTGATGAGTTGACAATTGAGACTTATTGACTTAGCATTATTTGAGAAGTTTGAGATTGAGATTTGGGAAGAGAGTTTCCCGCAAGTACTTAAGTGAGCGGCTTAAATTAATGTTTTAAAAGTAAAGCAAGTTTATGCAAGTTTAGAAGAAGAAAAATATATTTTTGAAAAGTCAAAAACAACTTGTGAAAAAGTACCCTGAGATGAGTCTAATCCGTACACTCAGTTGGATTCTTATTTTATTATTATTATTATTATTATAAATTATTGAGAGGGCAAACAATTGAATATGAACTTGACCAAAATGCAATCAACACAATACATCACAAAGTAGTAATGCGCACAAAATTATTTAGATTAATGAGTAGTAACGCGCTTGGTATACATGATATATCAAACAAGACTAGAGCTCATCATTCACGTCATAATAATCCTCTACTGTCTGACAATCCCCCTTGCTGAACGAAACGTTGTTCATTTCAATATCATACACCACGTTAAAATTTTGTTGCATCAATGTCCCAAGAATGGTGGTCGTAACCCCAAGGACATGCTCGGAAGGCAAGATGGCCAGACAAAATGTTCCATTATGCGTCTGCTGAAATACGCTATCGGCCTCGAGCTCCATGACCACACCACCCCGGAACACAAATTTCATGGTCGGGAACCCGTTTGTTAGATCTCTGGTGACGACCCCGTTGTAGCAAAACCTTGTGACCGTATTTCGGTACGTGATGGAAGTATTTGGGGTTAGACCGAGGCTTTCAATTAGGGGGGTATATACGGTCTCGATGTCAATCACAACATTGAATGGCATAAAGCTGAGACTCAAACTGGTGTCTAAAATAACCCCACCATCACTGTACTCGGAGGTGTTTCTCGTGAAAATCAGCGGGTCGAGCTTAAACAACCTCTCGCCAACCATAAGTATTTCCATGTTTACATAGTATTTGTCGTCTTCAATGACCAACGGTGTTGTAAAAACACTCCCATGCACAATGTTGTTGCTCCCAATGACTAATGTGCTATGGGGATAAGATCTGTCGCTTATCTTCCCAAAACAATAAGAGAACCTGCTGGCATTGTACTGTGAGATAAGAGAAAGACGGAGGTTACCCAGCCCGAGGACTCCATTAGTAAAGAGATTGGTCTTTCTTGAGCAGCCGAAGACGAGGTTGGTGAGAGAATCGTTACTGGTCTTTCCGAATTCAAATGTTTCCCTACGGAGGAGCCCCCAACTGCTATGCATACTGCCATAATTTACATAGTAACTGCAACCATTTATATCGCAATCTAAAGAGGGAAAGAGAATTATAACTGGACCTGAAGCATCACAGATATCAGTTGTTGTGCAGTTTTCCACCTGGTGAGTCGTGGAGGCCTCGGGATCAAATAAAGGCTCCGGCACATCTGCAAAACTTGGCACACAATTGATCCAAATCAAACTGCTCCCTGTGTCCATGAACAAAAATTGGTCAACTCCATTGGACCCGACTCGCATCCGGACAAGAAAGCCGTCCCATATGGCGGCCGGAGTAAAATCGGGCTCAATTATGTCCTCCAATTTAAACCAACGGGTACTATTGGTAGTCAGATAGAGTCCGCGGGATATTGAGCTCCTTAAGGATATCTCCGCAAGTTCTTCCACACTTAGATTGGGATCATAGAGTGGGGAGTTTGTGGACTGATGGTGAATGAGTCTGGCGAGTATGATTTCAGGATTCGAAGCTTGGGAAAAGGTTATCAAGATTGATGAGAAAAGAAGAGAGATTATTTTGCATACGGACAATAACATGTTGAGATCTTGTTTGTGATGCATGATTGATTTAGGATAGTTACTGGAGCTGATTTAGAATTTAGACAGAGCTTAATTATATAGACATGAGTGGATTCAGGATTGAAACATGTTTAGTCTGTGTGAAACTGGGGACTTGCTTGGTACCTACTGTAAGTAGAGTGTGCAATTTCATTATGTTTAATTGCAAAATATAGTCAGTATCTTATATGCGGTGGCAATATTAGCCACCATCTTTATGAATCGGCAATATTAGTAAAAAACTTTCAAAATTTTGGAGTTATTACCCATGTCCGACCAAATTCGATAGCTATTGTTGTCACTACATAAAAAGATACTGACTATATTTTGTAATTTATTTATTGAATTTGGTTGGATTTGGGTAATAATCTCGAAATTTTTAAAGTTGTTGACTAATATTGTCAATTCGCAAAGATGGTGGCTATAATTGCCACTGCGTACAATATACTGACTATATTTTACAATTTAGCCATTTCATTATTTCACTTCTTTCCTCTGGTGTTCTTGTAAGGAGAACTTAGTTTGTTAGATGTAGATGCTCACGCTCCGTGATTGGATCCATAAGGAACCATTTTTGTTATCACTTTTTTCTATTTTAGATGTAACAACAACTCTACAAGAGGAAGTGTATATTCGCAATAATTCATTTGTTCCCTCGAATTCATATATCAAAATCAGAATAAATTTAAACAAGTAGCAATCTCTGTGAAGATGATTCAGATAAGATTACTAAAATTTGATTACATTTTAATTCGGTACAAATTCAATTTCTTTAACCCAAGTCTATAGAAAGTTTTGATGGGGTTGGAACCAAATTTGCAACAAAAGTTAGAAAAAGGACCAATTTTGTAATTTATGGGACCAATTTTACAATAGACCCGGTCGTATAGGACCAGATTTGTAATTTTCTCCCATAATTTATTTGTTTTCCAAACTTGTTTCATCTCGATCAATTTTAGTATGCTAAGCTTCATAGATTAATCATATTTAGTAGATTTCGTTAATTGAAATGTTTTTGAATAAGATAAAAACAGAGAATCCAACCGATATGATTACTAATGTAAAATCGAGTCAAGTTTGAATATTGCTTATAGTAGACAAACATTTTGCATTTTTATGATGGCACCAAGAGGCCACCTGTAGTTGAACTTAGCTCATGATTAAATTAAGGTGTTACTAAGCACCACCATCTCTATTACTGCATTTGTCCCTTGGACTGTTTTGCTCCCGACATTTTTCTAAAAAACTCAAACAATCATAAATTCTCTGAAACCAGGCGATTTTCGATGAAAATATGTCTGACGACAAGGTACGATTTTTGTGGATCGGCCGACGATTGCGGCATTGACCGGCAAGCCAAGCTGGTCAAGACCATCAACGGCCGTAATATGTAGCTGGCCATGACCATGCTCGGTCGGCCTGCGACCGCGCGCGGCCACAATCACCAGTCGACCGTTATTACCAAGTTTCAAAAAGAGATTACCAAGTTTAATAATTTTAAAATTATTAGGGGGATTTTAATTTCTATTTTAAAGAAATACAAACCTTTATATATATATATATATATGACTAAAATTGGATAGGATTTTAATTGGGTAAAGATTAAATTTTTATAATCAAAGTTTTCTTGTTTTCCAAATTTGTTTCATCATGATCAATTTTGGTATCCTAAGCTTCATAGATCAATCATATTTAGTACATTTCGTTAATTGAAAATTTATTCTGAAGAAGATCAAAGCGGAAAATCCTGCATATATGATTACTAATGTAGAGTCGCCAGTCAAAAATTGAACATTGCTTAGATTAGACTAACATTCTGCATTTTTAAGATGACCCCAAGAGGCCACCGGTAGTTGAATTTTGTTTTTGATTAAATTATTTATACCACAAAGATGTGTATAACTTTTTAGTACAAACATGTCATTAGCTTTGTGTGTTGTACCTTATTCTTTATCTTATATGTGCACCTTTAACTAAGGAGATTCTAATTTCTAGGTACCTAGTGAGATTAGTGAAGTTGATTTATATCTTTATATGGAAATCATTAACTAAGAAAAATCTTCTGGTTAGTCAGTTAGTGAATAGTGAAGTTAACTTATATAAGAAAATTTTTTATTTTTATTTATTTAACTCTAGTTGTATTTTATTCGTGAGATTATTGAAATTAATATTGGTCAAACTCATTTACTTAGGAAATATTGGTCGACGACGATGAAGCTAAATGAGGCCCAGGGGGGCCCGTGGGTCCCCCTGATTTATTTTAAAAAATCAATATATATATATATATAATACTATAAATAAAATATGTATAGAAAATCAAAAAATATTTAAAAACTTTTTTCTATTCTATTCTAATTTAAATTAATGATCTTATTAAAAACTTTTTTCTATTCAATTCTAATTAAAAACTTTTTTCTATTCAATTCTAATTTAAATTAATGATCTTATTGATTTATTGAAAAATGTACTAACAATACTTATGTTTTATATTTCTAGATAAGTTTTTGAATATATTTACAATGATTTACTCTTTCGATCTCTTAATTTTAAATTCATTTAGTAAAATTTATAAAATCAAGTAGTTATTGTTACAATTTTTTAAGGTTGATTTTTTACTTTTTTTTTTGTGACAATCACATGTTTTTAACTTTCTTTATTTTATTCTTAAAAAAATACTCATTTGATAAGCTCTCATCAATAAAAAATGATATGCAATGTGCTGTGAAAGTTCAATCGAAATCAAATTTTCAACAAAAAAACTTATTTTTCTATAAATTATAGATGTTGAACTTAAATTATATAATCTCGATCATTTTTTCATTTTTGTTTATTTTTGTAGAGGGTGATATGAATTACAAATTTTTAAAAAAGGACAAAGTCAGAGAAAACCTCTTAAATTCTTTTAAAATTGAACCTTGGACAACCAATAAAAGCATCTCGTCGCGTATCACCTTCAAAGGTACACATGTCGATATTTATATTTACAGTAAATACATTTTTAATATGAAATGAACGTTTCGACTTAAATTATAAGATCGTTATTTAACATTTAAAACCGAGTCCCCTGAGTAAAATTTTTAGATCCGTCACTGTTGGTCGAACTGTTTTATAAATTTGGACGATAACGTAGTATTAGTAATATTGGTCAACTCATATACCAGTTAATTGTGATTTTTTTCTATCTACCATTCATCCTCCGATGTGATTGTCGTGAGATCCCGAACACTATCCATGTACATATGATCCAGTGAAGACAACTAGTTTTTTTATTGAATTTCAATGAAATTGATTGTTGAGAATGAACCCAAAATTTAAAATGTGTCTTGTTTATGTCAAATAATGTTATTCTCTAGGCATCCAATAATTTATGAGATACCGCCATCAATATAGAAAAACGATAATCATCTGTTGATTTTATGTCTCCATTATTAAATTTCTTTCCTCCGCTGGATTATGAACATGTTACCGGGATAGAGAGTCCTTTTTGCCTATTTGACGAAGACAACGTTGTAATGTTAATAGCTTTGAAAGACAATGATTTTTAACACATGTCAATCAATAATTGTAATGTTAATCCATGTAAGAATAATGTTAAAAGAGTAGAAATTTGAATCAAACTAGTATCTCCAATGCATCAATTTCATAAGAAGTTATTTGTATAGGTGGACCAATTAAAATAATCATTAATACAAGAACAATAAAAAATTAAATCAAATATGAAGTGAATTGATTAGTCATTATGTTTAACATGGTGTTAGATATTAGGAAGTGTGTTCCACATTGTTAACATTAAATGCTATCCATCTCATCATGAAAGAGTTCATGACTAGATGCATTGGAGAATAAATTTGTAACACACTTTCAAAAGTTGAAGATATGGATGAATTTTTATAATGTCAAAAGCCACATTGGAGATGCTCTAAGGAATTGATGCCAATAGGCAACCAATAATTGAGGAGCTACCAACATCAATATAGAAAAACACTCACTGTTGATTTTATGTCTCCATTATTAAATTTCTTTCCTCCCCTGGATTATGAACATGTTACCATTAATTTTGTTAAGTAATGTTATTCTCTAGCCAACCAATATTATGTAAAAAAGTGAATAAAATTTAGAATAATTTTTCTCATTAATTTTCAAATTTAGGACTCATTTTTTAACAAGCACCGTGTAATACACATGTGTTGTAATAGTTCATATTAAATCCTAATTGATCTCATCTTTTATTTTATAATTACTTATCATTAACTATTTTAAGTTTCTTTTTCCTCCATTACCATATATTTAATTTTATTTTCTTATTTAATTCATACATCAATTATTATAAATGTTTATTCTTCTTATTTTTAAAATTTTATAAACTCTTATGGTTTGTATTTATTTTTATATATGATATATCAAATTGATTATCTTTTAACGTTCTTCGATTTGACATCTATATTATATATACAAAATATAAAATAGTGATATATAGCCTTATAAATAAAATATAAATTTATTTACCAAACTAGATGAAAATATATCAAATAAAATTATATTTTATCTTATAAAGTACAAAAAAATTATTTCTATTAACATACCAAGATATAGCTATTTTTACTCAGAAAAAAATAAATAAACTAAGTATGAACATCGGATTAGTAAAAAAATAATATTCTAAAAGTTTATGTCTCGACTTAAATAAAGACTACACAGAAACATTATGATCGTGAAAAAAAAAAATATATAATTAAAATTAGAAAATAAATTTTTTATTTCATAAAGTTTAAAATATTACACGCATACACATAATATTTTAAATTTTTGAATATTATAAAGTTGAAGATATTTTAAAAAATATTAAATCAAGAAGGAAAATTGTATAAATATAAAGTATAATTACGATATAGGCAAACTTGAAAAAAAAATCAAAATAAAATTATCACGTTAGCGCACGTGTGTGTATGTTAAGAAATTATCATTTTAACAACTTGAGTATAAAATATAAGTATTATTTTAAATAATTATTTTTGTTATTTTTTAGTTATTAGTGGTATATTTAATTTATTATCATTCTACTATTAGAATATATATTTCTTCACTTCTTTATTTTGATACAAATATTAACTTTCAAGTGCCCGTGATATTCACGGGCGTTATTTACTATCGAATAAATTAATTAATCTATTTAATTTTGACAAAAATAAATTTATTAAATAAAATAAATAATACTCCGTAAAAATATTTTATAGAATTCCAAATAATATTAAATAAAATATTTCATTATTAATTATTTATATTTTTTAATTTATAATAAGAATTTTACTTTTTTCACATTTTGTTGTACTAGTTAAGATAATTTATCAATATAGTGGTAAAATGTTCATAATCCAGGGGAGGGAAGAAATCTAATAATGGAGGCATAAAATCAATAGATGAGATTGTTTTTCTATATGATGGCCGTTCTCATAAATTATTGGTTGGCTAGAGAATAATATTACTTAACAAAATTAATGGTAACATGTTCATAATCCAGGGGAGGAAAGAAATTTAATAATGGAGACATAAAATCAACAGATGTGATTGTTTTTCTATATTGATGTTGGTATCTCGTCAATTATTGGTTGCCTAGAAAATAACATTATTTAACAAAAACTAGACACATTTTTTTTGGGTTCATTCTTAACAATTATTTTCATTAAAATTAAATAAAAAAAATTAGTTGTCTTCACTGGATCATATGTATATGGATAGTGTTCGGGATCTCACGACAAACGCATCGGAGAATGAATGGTAGAGAGAAAAAATCACAATTAACTGGTAAAATGTAAATGACTAAATGAGGTTGTCCAATATTACTAATACTACGTTATTGCCCAAATTTATAAAGTAGTTCAACCAATATTGCCTGAGTAAATGAGTTCGACCAAATTAATTTCACTAATCTCACGAATAAAATACAACTAGAGTTAAATAAATAAATTAGAAGTTTTCTTATATAAGTCAACTTCACCAATTTCACTAAATAACCAAAAGAATTTTCTAAGTAATTTCCATATAAAGTTAATCAACTTCACTAATCTCACTAAGTACCTAGAAATTAGAACCTCCTTAATTAAAGGTGTACATATAAGATAAAAGAATAAGGTACAACACACAAAGCTAATGACATGTTTATACTAAAAGTCGTACACATCTATGTGGTATAAATAATTTAATCAAAAACAAAATTCAACTACTGGTGGCCTCTTGGTGCCATCTTAAAAATGCAGAATGTTGCCTAGTCTAAGTAATGTTCAAATTTAACTAGCGGCTCTACATTTGTAATCATATTTGCAGGATTTCCTGTTTTGATCTTCTTCTGAATAAGTTTTCAATTAGCGAAATGTACTAAATATGATTAATCTATGAAGCTTAGGATACCAAAATTGATCAAGATGAAACAAATTTGGAAAACAAATAAACTTTGATTATAAAAATTTAATTTTTACCAAATTAAAATCCAAACAAATTTTAGTAATATATATATATATATATATATATGTTTATATTTACTTGAAATAGAAATTAAAATCCCGCCTAATAATTTTAAAATTAAGAAACGTGGTATTTTTTTTTTGTAAAATTTTCAAAAAGTCTAGAAATTAATCAATCAATTTATTATATAAATTCAACTAGTGGTAGCCTCTTGGTGCCATCATAAAAATGCAAAATGTTGGTCTAGTATAAGCAATATTCAAAGTTGACTGCCAACCCTTCATTAGTAATCATATATGTTGGATTCTCCGTTTTTATCTTATTCAAACTAACATTTCAATTAACAAAATCTACTAAATATGATTAATCTATGAATCTTAGCCTGCTGAAATTTATTAAGATGAAACAAGTATGAAAAAAAAAATTAGGAAAAAATTGCAAATTTGGTCATGTAGGATTGGGCCTATTACAAAATTGGTCCCTCAAATTAGAAAATCGGTCATTTTCTAACTTTTGTTGCAAATGTGGTCCCAACCCGTCAAAACTAGTGGTAAGGTTCCGTGCGATATTAGTCGTTAGGTTGAAAAAAAGAAAATTATAAATTTAGTCCTACGGGATTGACCGTATTGCAAATTTGGTCCAAAATGTTGCATAAATGACCCTTTACTATTTATTTTGTTGTAATTTTAATGTCGAAAGTATCTAACAATCATTTATAGTAAAAATTTAGTTTTTCGACAAAAAAAAGGCTTGTGTACATCTTTACACACGAAAATTAGAAAATAAAAAACTCGTAAATAATAGTACAGAAAGCCCCTACAACTTTCTTTAATCACACTACACCGTCATTGTATGTATACAACACACTGTGATAGTAAAAATATAGTTTTGATACGAAAAAAGGACCAAATGTTTGTGTACAACTTCACACGCAATAATGCAAAAATAAAAAAATTCACATATAATGGCAGAAAAAACCCTAAAATGCTATATTTCACCACAATACACCACCGTTTTCTGTATATAACAAACTGTGATAATAAAAATTTAATTTTGAGACAAAAAAACAAGAACGACCAAAATTCTGTGTACAACTTACACGTGAAATGCGAAGATACAGAAACTCGTAAATAATTGTAAAAAATGCCTCTAAAAATGTTTCTTTCACCACAGTACAACACCATTTTATGTATACACCAAATTTTGATATAAAATTAGTTTTGAGACGAAAAATAAAACGGCAAAAAACAGTGAATAGAAGCAAACACAATAAATAAAAAAATTAAAAAATGTCATAAAAATAGTTAAAAAGTCCCAAAAAATTCCTTTCAACAATGTACACTACTGTTTTATTTTTTTATATAATAAATGATATACATTTAAATATATTTGAGTTTATATATATATAATATAATTAAATTTATATTAGTATTATATATAAAAGTATATAATTACGATAAAATTATAATCTCTGTTTTCGTTAGCCACTATAATTATGATAAATTAATTGAATATTTATATATATATATTTTTTAATTAAAAATAATAATTTAAAAAATATAAAACATTGTATAGTAATTGAATATTATTGTCTCAAAACAAAATTTTTACTATAAAATATTATTGTATATTTACGGCATCAAAATTGCAACAAAAAAAATAGTAAAGAACCATTTTTGCAACATTTGAGATCAAATTTGCAATATGATCAATCTTATGGGACTAAATTTACATTTTCTTCTTTTTCACCTAACGATAACGGTGCACAGAACCATCCCATTAGTTTTGATGGGGTTGGAAACAAATGTGCAATAAAAATTTAAAAATAACTGATTTTACAATTTATGGACCAATTTTGCAACTGACCCATCCCACATGACCAAATTTGCAAATATCTATAGACTTTGGTTATAGAAATTGAATTTGTACCCAATTAAAATCCAATCAAATTTTAGTAATCTTAACTGAATCAGTACTTGTTCAAATTTATTCTGATTTTGATATATGAATTCGAGGGAACAAATGAATTATTAATAATGTACACTTCCTCTGAGAATTATTGTTTCATCTAAATAGAAAAAAGTGATAACAAAAATGGTTCCTTTTGGATCCAATCACGGAGCGTGAGCATCTACATCTAACAAACTAAGTTCTCCTTACAAGAACACCAGAGGAAAGAAGTGAAATAATGAAATTGCACACTCTACTAACAGTAGGTACCAAGCAAGTCCCCAGTTTCACACTGACTAAACATGTTTCAATCCTGAATCCACTCATGTCTATATAATTAAGCTCTGTCTAAATTCTAAATCAACTCCAGAAACTATCCTAGAGCCTCAGATATCTTATCTTACAACAATTCATATCAATCATGCATCACAAACAAAATCTCAACATGTTATTGTCCGTATGCAAAATAATCTCTCTTCTTTTTTTCTCAACCTTTTCCCAAGCTTCGAATCCTGAAATCTTACTAGCCAGACTCACACACCATCAATCCATATACTCCCCACTCTATGATCCCACTCTAAGTGTGGAAGAACTTGCGGAGATATCCTTAAGGAGCTCAATATCCCGCGGACTCTATCTGACTACCAATTTGTTTCACTTGGATGACATTGAGGCCGATCTTACTCCGGCCACCGTAAAGGACGGCTTTCTTGTCCGGATGCGAGTCGGGTCCAATGGGGTTGAGCAATTTGTGTTCATGGACACGGGGAGCAGTCTGATCTGGATCAATTGTGTGCCGTGTTTTCTCAATGTGCCGGAGCTTTTATTTGATCCCAAGGACTCCACGACACACCAGATGGAAAACTGCACAACAACTGATATCTGTCATGCTTCAGGTCCAGTTATAATAGACTTTTCCTCTGTAAAGTGCAATAGAAAAGGTTGCGGTTACTACGTAATGTATGGCAGCATGCATTACACTAGGGGATTCCTCCGTAGAGAAACATTCGAATTCGGAAAGACCAGTAACGATTCTCTCACCAACCTCATCTTTGGCTGCTCAAGAAATACCGATCTCTTTACTAACGGAGTCCTCGGGCTAGGTAACCTCCGTCTTTCTCTTATCTCACAGTACAATGCCAGCAGGTTCTCTTATTGTTTTGGGAAGATAAGCGACAGGTCGTATCCCCATAGCACATTGGTCGTAGGGAGCAAGGTTGAGCTTTGGGGTAATTTGACACCTTTGGTCCTCGAGGACAAATACTATGTAAACATGGAAACAATTATGGTTGGCGAGAGCTTGTTTGAGCTCGACCCGCTTATTTTCACAAGAAACAGCTCCGAGTACACTGGTGGGGTTGTTTTGGACACCGGTTCGACTCTCAGCTTTATGCCATCCAATGTTGTGATCGACCTCGAGACCGCATATACCAGCCTAATTGAAAGCCTCGCTCTAACGCCGAATACTTCCATCACGTACCGAAATAAGCTCACGAGGTTTTGCTACAATGGGGTCGTCACCAGAGATCTAACAAACGGTTTCCCGACCATGAAACTTGTGTTCCAGGGTGGGGCGGTCATGGAGCTGGAGGCCGATAGCGTATTTCAGCAGACGCATAACGAAACCTTTTGTCTGGCCATCTTGCCTTCCGAGCCTGCCCTGGGGGGGGCTACCATCACCATTCTCGGAAATTTAATGCAACAGACTTTCTACGTTGCATATGATATTGAAGGGAAGAACTTATCGTTCAACAAGGGGGATTGTAAAACGGTAGAAGAATATTATGATGTGCATGATGAGCTGTAATGTTAGTTCGATAGTTTGATGTATACCGCGCGCGCGCGTTACCACTAATTAATCTAAATAAATAAATAGCGCTGCATTAGTACTGATTAATCTATATAAATAGTGTGTAATTGTTCGACTAGTTTCATCGTATTCGACACCCAAAACTATATTTTTACTGTTAAAAGATATTGCCTTATACTTTTATGTCATTTTATTATGTATTTATATTTCAAGATTTATGTTACACGTATAACCATTAAGAGTTGTGTATCTTAATTAGTAAAAAACAAATAAAGTACATTGAAATGAATTAGAGTTGTGTATCTTAATTAGTAAAAAATAAATAAAGTACATTGATATGAATTAACAAAATTTATAGTATCTAATTTGATGAAAGTTGTATTGCACGATGTATATAAAATATTTTAAAATATTATCATAGAACAATTTTTTTTNTACAATAAAGGAGGTCGGAGGCTTAAGGAGGTAACTATGCTAGAACTCAACGGGGGTAGGACACCCCAATAATGTCGTGTTCAAGTAAGGCTCCCAAACCTAATGGAGGAGAAGAAACTCTCTGCAACTCGATCGAAGACGTTGACGCTAGGCTCGCCATCAGCTGCGACATTAGCCTCCCTATGCACGTGTTGAGTCCTAATGCTCAAGTCCCGTTGAACCATGCTCCAAATAGCCTTGACAAGCGTTTCATGGGCTCTGAAATTGTCCTCGGTACCAAGGACCATTTTCGTCACACACGTACTGGTTTTCAATCTCAGCAATCACTTGACGAAACTCCAAATCCCAGGCCAACTGCAGTCCCTGAAAAATGCCCTAAAGCTCGGCACCCATAATGGTATAATATCTAATGTTCATAAGAAAACCCTCTATCCGTCTTCCCAAATCGTCTCGAAGTAGTCCTCCAGCACTACCCAACAGCTCCAACCTGCACAAAGGTCGCTGCTACTCGGCCATAATTCTCGGCCAGACGCACAACCTCCAAACACCGCGTCTCACAACTTAGTGTCCGTTGGTTAAAAACTCGGTCATTCTTCCATCCCCACATTCGCCATGCAGTGAAAGCAAAGAGGATACCCCAATTTCCAACCATTCCCATCCATGTCCTCACCAAATTTTTTCGCAATCAGATCTTAAGGGGCTGTGAGAAAACTCGCGGTCACGGTTCGCCGGAAGCAGTCAGGTACACAAAAGCTTAGCGGCTGGGAAATCTTGTAGAACATGCATCACCGATTCACAATCCCAATTGCTTATAGATCAAATAAGGCGCCCACAAATCAAGCATTCTGGTCGTCGCCTTTCCATTCCCAAATGTGATCTTGATGACGAAGATTCTCGGGTCGCACTCTTTCCGTGGTATAGTGGTAGAGGCTACCTCGGAAATCATTAGTTTCTCGTTATCTTTGAAGCTCCTCTTCTTTAATGCTAAGTCTTTAAAGAATTTCACATACGCTGGTATGTTTCGAGTAACGTCTAGTAAGGGGAGATTCACGTTCACCTTCGAGAGCATATCAAAAAGATCTTGAATTGACGATTCTTCTTTGTATCTTGTAGACGACTCGGATAAGGGACCTGTGGTCGATAAGGTGTAGCCATCTTATGTAAAGCCTCACGTGCATCCATCTTCGATTTCTCTTTTCTTTTTTCCTCGGTCATCACTTTGTTCTTCCCGAAATCCGTTTCCACATCTAATTCCTCCTCAACCTCCTTCTCATCAACTGTTGGATCTATGAGGATCTCGTTATATAAAACTCACGAATTCAATAACAAACGTAAACCTATGCGCAATGGATCTAAAGGTTTAACGTAGAAAATTTACGGCTTAAAATTTTTCTGAATCTGACTGATTCGGATTGACCAGGAGCAGCAATAGGAGAAGCCGGGATAGAGGAGGTGGTGGGATCATGGCGTCGCGGGGCTAGGGTGGTCGCCAGCGGTCCATCGCGGGTCACGGGCTGCTCGCAGCGGTCGTCCAGTCGGCGGGTCGCGGCTTCGGGTCATGACTCGTCGACTCCGGTAGATAATCACAGTGTCTCGGTTACCTCGGGGTCTTCTGCTGTATTAATCAAAACACCTCTTCAACTTGTATCGGTGGAACAACAAGAAGAAGATGAAGCTCGAATGGAATTCTAGAGAGAGAGAGAGAAGCGTGTATATTACACGTTAGAAGAGTTCTGATCTCTTATGTGTCTATTTCATGGGCTTAACGATTTATATATAGAGCTACAATAGGGATCCTTAGGAGAACATGAATAAGGCTTCTTAAGTATTGGACTAACTGTGAGCCAAGCCCACCCCTCCAACTACTTAAATAATATTATGGTCCACAAATATAATATTATTGCACTCTCTTTTCCTATCCCAAATTAAATTTGAGACTCCAATAATAATTACTCGAATTACATACCCATGTTAAAGATATAATGTCAATTAATTAATTTGATTACTGATAATCAATAATTAATTAATATATTATTATTTCACCGAAGCTAGCGCTCGTTCATCACATTATTATTATGCCGGAACTTAATCCACCTGTAGGGTTTAGCATAACAATCATTCATGAACTCACTTCGGGGACATCATCAAATTAAAAGTACAAGGTGACCGTAAATATCATAAAAGCACATCATACATACAACATTATTACCCAAGACAGTAGAAATATTAATACAGCGAATTGAACCTCACTCAAGTAAATCAAAGTAATATGTATTGCATATATATACCTATTTAATATCTTACGGGTTAAGAGAATGCAGTAATTAACCGAGGCCTAGTTCGTTTACGACGATCAGTATAAAATGAACTTCTCCTCTCTGTAATCTTGTTCAATACATAAATGTACTAGTGCAACTAATCAGTCAAGAACAATTGTACCGTTGACACTACAACCGTTCGGATGGAGTGTTCATTTCCATCTAGGTTGTGATCCACAATTCTTGTTTCGCAAGTAACTGATAGAATGATCTTTTGCGCCCGATGACGACCCATTCTATCTAAGCGCAAAACAACATAACATAGAACTTGTTTAATCTAACATGATTCTCATTCATAAAAAGTAAAAGTGTGATATCATCCAAAGTCAAGCTTTCAGTATATAACACTAACATATTCGTCTTGCAGAAAGAGTTTACTCGTTTCGGCTATAATTGCATATTATTAATTATTAGTTCACAAATTTAAAAAAAAAAAAATTAAAGGATCTTATTTATTAAACAAAATTAAAGTAGAAAAAAAAGTAAAATTTTGTAGGAATTTTCATCCATTATTTATTTTAAATCTAATTCTAAATTTCAATTAAGAAAAATTGAATCATTAGTTAGTCCCGGAAATGCAACCGATTTTCTTACCAATAAACCGATTTTTTATCAAACAAATTGATCCGATTTTTTTTAAACTAAATAAAAAAAATCATCAATTTTTCCTAAAAATGCAACCAAATTTTCCTAACATTGCACCAATTTTTGTACCAAACAAATTGAATTGAAAATAATTCTAATAAAAAATTAAAATAAATTGTTAATGTTTATGCAACTATCTCTTTCCTACAGAAAATTATATGAACTTAACCAAAAAAAAAATGATATGAACTTACCAAAATCTCGGTAAAACATGGTTGAGAAAAAACATAAGAATCCAAAAAAAATCGATGCATTTAAATTTTGAAAAGTTGCACAAAATTTTTCCTAAATAATTGGATAAGGTGACTTTAAATATCAATGATGAACCGCTTTTGTTACCAAGAAGTGTGGACATAATTTGGAATGTACATCCCGTCTAAATATCAGTTTTATTTTAAAATAAAAATTACATGTGGCTTTATCCAATTTACACAATTTTTTGAAAGAAAAAATTATTCAATAAGATTGGAAGAATTGGTTAAGTATTAAACTATTTGCTTTCTAAATTTGTATCCAATTTCCACGGTTTTTATATTAATTTGTATTTAGAATTGTTTTAAAAAATAATTGACACATTTTTTGCATAAGAATTTCCAAATTTGTTACCAAAAAAGATATGATTTAAATTTTGGTAAAAAAATAAAATATGATACGAAAAATATGGGATTCAAATTTTGCCATAAGAATCTCCAATTTTGTTAACAAAAAAATAAGAATTAGATTTTGTTACTAAAGATTCACATGTGTTTTTTTGAACTTTCTATTAATAGTAAGTCAAACATTATATTTATTTGGTCAAACTTTCTATTAATATATTTTTCCAACAACCTCTTGATATATATATATATATATATATATATATATATATTACTCATCACTTCAAAATTACAAAAATTATTTTAAATTTTTTATTAATGACAGTTGACCATATAATGTGTTGACCGTATAATGTGATTAGATGTTATTATTGTTGTTACATTTAATTTTTTTTAAAAAAATAAAAAATATATTTGAAATTTCTAAATAAATAATAAATAATTCACAAATAAAAGACGTACCAGAATATACATTATATCCAATCAGATAAACGCAATTTAAAAAAAAAATTCAACACTCTTAATTGTAAATTTAGTCTGCAAAAAAGTGAAAGAAAAATAATTAATCATTATATGCATACAGACTCACAATAATTTATTTATATCTGTGCAAATGCACAGGTCGAATACTAGTAGATATAGATTCATAAGATTGAGGGAAAAGAAATATCTCAGACACGAAAATTCTATCCAATAGCAACTAAAGAAATTCCATTTTCCTCCAATAAATGTCCCTCCATTGTGCCTTTAATTTAACAATTTCTCCCTTTGGTCCTGAGCGGGAGTTATACAACGGAATTCATTTCCCAATCACTGGATTTGTTTTATCCTTTTTTTCTTTTTTTACCTTAATGTGACCAAAGTCAAAGACTAAAATGCACATCATCCTGACATCCTCTCTTTACTGCAATTCATTGATCCGAAAATAAGGAAATAAATCAGGCCAATAAATACTCAAATTCGATGTTTCAGAATATTATCAAAAAACATTTAGGAAAAAAATCCACATTCAATCACATTTGCAATTTAATAATAGCTCGAATTCGATTCGAACTCGGTTACGATTGATACACTATCCAAATTAGATTCGAAACAAATTTCAAAACTTCTCCCGAGCATATTAAGTATTGTCATCGCCCGTGAGACCGACGCAGTCAAACTCGACGCCAACGCCAAAGAAAAAATGCCCTCTCAAAAGGAAAACTTTCTTCAATAATTTTCAAAATATTCACTTTGCTCGTCTGCTGCATCACCCGGGCTCGAATGAAGTTGCGAATTCGAAAAATTTCATACTTAAAAAGCATACGAAATTACCAACCACCTCTATATAAACCCAACTATATCAATAGTCATAAATCATCGTGAACAAATAAAAACACATAATTAAATTTTAAAACCCTAAATCCTTCTAAACACAAAAATGGAACACAAACGACTCGACTCCCGATCATCGGCCGAAATAGTCGCCGATAATTACGATTTACTAGCGGATACAATCCTCCTTTGTATTCCCGCAAAACCCCTCATTCAACTCCAACTAGTCAACAAACACTGGCAATCGATCATCTTTGACCGATCGGTCATTAAATTCCATGCGCGCCGTCACCCGGAACCCCAAACATCCTTCATCATATTGATTAGTTAGTGGAGCCAACCTTCGTAATCCAAATTATTAGTTTTGGCTACATATTGATTCCATATTTAATTTATAAATATTATTTAATAAATATTTTAATTTATAAATATTAATAAGTATCTCTTTGTTTGTTATGTTTTTGTGGTATTTTATAGTGTTTTATGTGCTTTAGTCGAGTCGTTCTTAGGTTCGTTTTAGTGTCAACCTGTCCATTTTGTTGTGTTTTATGTATTTTCATTTTCGTTATGTGTGTTTATATTTTGCCGTATTCTCTTGCGTATTTTGGCATGTTTAGGTCCACAATATTTGAATTGGGATGACGAGCCATGTTCGACTGTTATTCGAACCATCCTGACCATTTCCGAGTCATTCTGAGCTATTTTCGAGACATGATTGCGCACAAGGCACTCGCTGCGAAGTGTCAATCGCGACTTGCGAGACTGCTCGCGAAGCCCCAGCCAACCACGCGCACTCACTGCGAGAGAGCGTAAATACTCGTAAATAATAGTAAAAAATGCCCTTAAAAAACTTTCTTTCACCACAGTACGACACCCTTTTTTTGATATAAATTTAGTTTGGAGATGAAAAATAAAATGACAAAAAACAGTGAATAGCAGCAAACACAAAAATACAAAAATTAAAAACAATCATAAAAAAATAGTAAAAAATTCCCAAAGAAAATTCTTTCAACAATGTACACTACCGTTTTATTTTTTAATATAATACTAATATAAATTTAAATATATTTGAATTTATAAATATATTTAAATTTATATTTTTATTACATTTAAAAGTATATAATTATGATAAAATTATATTTTTTCTGTTAGCCACTACAATTATGATAAAATTAAATAAATATTTTTAGATATATATACATATATATTTTGATTAAAAATAATAATTTGAAATACAGAAAACATTATATAGTAATTGAATATTATTTTGTCTCAAAACAAAATTTTTACTGAATCATCTTTAGAGCATCTCCAATGTTATGCTTTTGAAAGACAATGATTTTTAACACATGTCAATTAATGATTGTAATGTTAATCCACATAGGAATAATATTAAAAGACTAAAAATTTGAATCAAACTAATATCTCCAATGCATCAATTTGATAGGAAGTTATTTGTATAGGTGGACCAATTATAATAATTCATTGATACAAGAATAATAAAAAAATAAACCAAATATAAAGTGAATTGATGAGTCATCATGTTTAACATGGTGTTAGATATTAGAAAGTGAGTTCAACACTGTCAATATTAAATGTCATCCACATCATCATGAAAGAGCTAATGACAAGATGCATTGGAGAATAAATTAGTAACAAACTTTCAAAAGTTGATGATATGGATAAATTTTTACAATGTCAAAAGTCACATTGGAGATGCTCTTAGTAAAAAGTGAATCCAATCAAATTTTAGTAATCTCAACAAATTGAATTTTGTCTCAAAACTTTTGTTATAAAAATTGAATTTGTACCCAATTAAAATGCAATCAAATTTTAGTAATCTTAACTGAATCATCTTCACAGAGATTGGTACTTGTTTAAATTTATTCTGATTTTGATATATGAATTCGAGGGAACAAATGAATTATTACTAATGTACACTTCCTCTGAGAATTATTATTTCATCTAAAATAGAAAAAAGTGATATAAAATGGTTCCTTTTGGCATATGAATTCGAGGGAACAAATGAATCCACTGATGTCTATATAATTAAGCTCTGTCTAAATTCTAAATCAACTCCAAAAACTATCCTAGAGCCTCAGATATCTTATCTTACAACAATTAATATCAATCATGCATCACAAAGAAAATCTCAACATGTTATTGTCCTTATGCAAAATAATCTCTCTTCTTTTTTTCTCAACCTTTTCCCAAGCTTCGAATCCTGAAATCTTACTGGCCAGACTCACACACCATCAGTCCACAAACTCCCCACTTTATGATCCCAATCTAAGTCTGGAAGAACTTGCGGAGATATCCTTAAAGAGCTCAATATCCCGCGGACTCTATCTGACTACCAACAGTACCCGTTGGTTTCAATTGGATGACATCGAGGCCGATCTTACTCCGGCCTCCGTATGGGATGGCTTTCTTCTCCCAAAACAGTACAATGCCAGCAGGTTCTCTTATTGTTTTGGGAAGATAAGCAACAGGTCTTATCCCCATAGCACATTAGTCATAGGGAGCAACAACATTGTACATGGGAGTGTTTTTACAACACCGTTGGTCATTGAAGACGACAGATACTATGTAAACATGGAAATACTTATGGTTGGCGAGAGGTTGTTTGAGCTCGACCCGCTGATTTTCACGAGAAACACCTCCGAGGACAGTGATGGTGGGGTTATTTTGGACACGGGTTTGAGTCTCAGCTTTATGCCATTCGATGTTGTGATTGACATCGAGACCGTATATACCCGCCTAATTGAAAGCCTCGGTCTAACCCCAAATACTTCCATCACGTACCGAAATAAGGTGACGAGGTTTTGCTACAACGGGGTCGTCACCAGAGATCTAACAAACGGGTTCCCGACCATGAAACTTGTGTTCCGGGGTGGGGCGGTCATGGAGATGGAGGCCGATAGTGTGTTTCAGCAGACGCATAATGGAACATTTTGTCTGGCCATCTTGCCTTCCGAGCATGTCCTTGGGGTTACGACCACCATTCTTGGGACATTGATGCAACAGAATTTTAACGTGGTGTATGATATTGAATGGAACAACGTTTCGTTCACCAAGGGGGATTGTCAGACAGTAGAGGATTATTATGACGTGAATGATGAGCTCTAGTCTTGTTTGATATATCATGTATACCAAGCGCGTTACTACTCATTAATCTAAATAAATTGTGCGCATTACTACTTTGTGATGTATTGTGTTGATTGCATTTTGGTCAAGTTCATATTCAATTGCTTGCCCTCTCAATATATAATAATAAATAATTAAAAAAAAAAAGAATGGAAGTAGTACTCCAGCACTACTCAAGCCCGTCGAGATATCATAAGCACCGTCTGTATTCATTTTGATCCAACCCAAATCTGGCGGGCACCAATCCATCATACGAGTTACATGAGTAGTGTCTCCAACCTGCATAAAGGTCGCTGCTACTCAGCCATAATTCTTGGTCAGGCGCATAACCTCCAAGCACCGCTTCTCGCAACTTAGTGTTCGTTGGTTAAAAACCCGGTCATTCCTCCATCTCCATGTTCGCCATGCAGTGAAAGCAAAGAGGATACCCCAATTTCCAACCATTCCCATCTGTGTCCTCACCAAATTTTTTCGCAACCAGATCTTAAGGGGCTGGTGAAAAAACTCGCGGTCATGGTCCGCCGGAAGCAGTCAGGCCCACAAAATCTTAGCGGCTGGGCAAACTTGTAGCACATGCATCACCGATTCACATTCCCAATTGCTTATAGATCAAATAAGGCATAAGATTAACGTCGGCCCCCCAAATCAAGCATTCTGGTCGTCGCCTTTCCATTCCCAAATGTGATCTTGATGACGAAGTCTACCGGATCGCACTCTTTCCGAGATATAGTGGTAGAGGCTACCTTGGGAATCTTTACTTTCTCGTTATCTTCGAACCTCCTCTTCTTCAATGCTAAGTCCTTAAAGAATTTCACATACGCCGGTATGTTTCGAATAACGTCTAGTAAGGGGAGATTCACATTCACCTTCGAGAGCATATCAAAAAGATCTTTGAATTGACAATCCTTCTTTGTATCTTGTAGACGACTCGGATAAGGGACCGGTGGTCGATAAGGTGTAGCCATCTTATGTAAAGCCTCACGTGCATCCGTCTTCGATTTCTCCTTCCCTTTTTCCTCGGTCATCACTTTGTTCTTCCCGAAATCCGTTTCCACATCTAATTCCTCCTCGACCTCCTTTTCATCAACTGTTGGGATCTATGAGGATTTCGTTGTGTACAAGTCACGAATTCAATATCAAAAGTAAACCTATGAACACCGGATCTAAAGGTTTGACGTAGAAAACTTACGGCTTAATATTTTTTGAATCTGACTGATTCGGATTGACCGAGAGCAGCAATCGGAGAACCCGGGATAGAGGAGGTGGCGGGATCACGGCATCGCGGGGCTGCGGTGGTCGTCGGCGGTCCATCGCGGGTTACGGGCTGGTCGCGGCGGTCATCCGGTCGGCGGGAGTCAGCGGGTCACGGCTTCGGGTCGTGGCTCGTTGGCTCCAGTAGATGATCACGGTGTCTCGGTTACCTCGGGATCTTCTACTGTCTGTATTACTCAAAACACCTCTTCAGCTTATATCGGTGGAACAACAAGAAGAAGAAAAAGATCGAACGGAATTCTAGAGAGAGAGAAGAGAGCAGCGTGTATATTACACGTTAGGAGAGTTCTGATCTCTTCTGTGTCTATTTCATGAGCTTAATGATGTATATATAGAGCTACATTAGGGATTCTTAGGAGAACAAGAATAGGGCTTCTTAAGTATTGAACTAACTGTGAGACAAGCCTACTTTTCCAATTACTTAAATAATATTATGATCCACTAACATAGTATTATTGCACTCCCTTTTCCTATCCTAAATTACATTTGAGACTTCAATAATAATTACTGGAATTACCTCCCCATGTTAAAGATATAATGTTCATTAATTAATTCGATTACTGATAATGAAGAATTAATTAATATATTACTATTTCACCGAAGCTAGCGCTCGTTCATCACATTATTATTATGGCGGAACTTAATCCACCTATAGGGTTTAGCATAACAATCCTTCATGAACTCACTTCGGGGACATCATCAAACTAAACGTTCATGGTGACCGTAAATATCCTAACAGCACATCATACATACAACATTATTACCCAAGACAGTAGGAATATTAATCCAGCGAACTGAACCTCACCCAAGTGAATCAAAGTAATATGTACTGCATATATATGCCTGTTTAATATCTTGCGAGTTAAGAGAACGCAGTAATTAACCGAGGCCTAGTTCATTTATGACGATCAGTATAAAACGAACTTCTCCTCTCTGGGATCCTGTTCAATACATAAATGTACTAGTGCAACTAATCAGTTAAGACCAATTGTACCATTGACACTACAACCGTTCGGATGGGGTGTTCATTTCTATCTAGGTTGTGAACCACAATTCTTGTTTCGCAAGTAATTGATAGAATGATCTTCTGTTCGCCCGATGACGACCCATTCTATCTAAATGCAAACAACAGAACATAGAACTTGTTTAATCTAACATGATTCTCATTCATAAAGGGTGAAAGTGTAATATCATCCAAAGTCAAGCTTTCAGTATATAACGCTAACATATTCGTCTTGCCGAAAGAGTTTACTCGTCTCGGCTATAATCTTTTCGTTTCTTCAAACTGTAATTTCATTTCATTTCTATTGAAATTTCCCAATTTTTAATTCAATTGTAAGAACTGATAAATACACATCAAGTTGTAGGATTCTCGTGTATTCCAACACCCATTTTGTAACAATATCTGATATTATAATCCTCTGGTAGAATCGATAGGTAATCTTGGTACAAAAATTGGATTGCTCAGATTGACAATAAAAGTCAGTATCCTTAGAATTTGGGTGACCATTATGTGATATTATGGGGTCTATTCGTTTGAGATTTCTAAATACACGTTTGGATACAAATTCAATCAATCATTTTTCAATAATCATTTTTTTCTAAAAAAAAACCTCACAATATAACTCAAATTTAACTCAACACAAATTTTCTCAATATTATTAATATAATTAAATAATATCAATAAGTTATCCTCACACGTCACATCACCTTTAATTCACTATTATCCATTCACATAATTTTTATTACTTATCGTATTTAATCACATCTCGCATGCTTTTACATCAAATCGACTTTTATATTTTATTTTAAATATTATTTTAATACAAACTCAAAATATCACCCAAACCTAACTCTACCAACTTTTTCAAAATTAAATCTGGTTAAATGAAAAATTCAATAAAAAAAAAGGAAAGAAAAACTTATATCCAGGCAACCCCTAAAGGCTTTAACGATTTTAGAAATCCCAGTATATTTAACTTAGATGTTTTAAGACTTTCTAAGATTTTTTAAAATATCAAGGTATTTATTTGAGAATTTAAGTCTTACAAAATCATGAGATATTTAACTTATTTGAGACGAATATCAAATGGAATTTCAAGTGACATTTTGAGACTTTTTAAGATTTGAGACTTTTAAGATTTTCAGATTTTGGAAGAATTTTGTGAAATCTTAAGTTTAGAGATGGGATTTGAAGTGAGATTTCTATAAGGTTTCTTCTTTATAATCTCACCAAGTCTTAAAAAGTTTTAATAAAATCTTAGTTCAAATAAACTAAATACCTCAGGATTTTACAAGACTTTTTAAAATTTCAATTGAATACTCCAAGACTTTTAAAAGTCCTAACAAATCTAAATCGAATATACCATGATTTTCAAAGTCTTAAAAAGTATTTAGAAATCCAAATTGAATACACTCCATAAAATTTGTTAGGATATTTTAAGGTTTGTTGAGATTTCAAAAGAAAAAATTATATACGAAATCTCGCTCCAAATTTCATCTCCATACGTAAGATTTTATAGATTTTTTTCTATATCTAAAAATCTTAAAAAGTCTAAAATAACAAAATGTCACTCAAAATCCGAAACGATTACATCGTTTTTTGGGAAAATTTTATCTTGCCAGTGAAGTAGTAAAGGGTTGATTTTTGTTAAAGAAAATCATAAGAATGAGATATATTTTACATCATGAATAGATATAAAATAAAAATGTAATTCAGTCAAATTGATGGGTATAAAAATTATTTGGATATTGATTGATAATTATTTGTTACGTGAATGAATAGTACTTTTATTTGTAAATATACTAGTTGATTTTTATTTTTATCCAATAGCACCCTGAAGAAATTCCATTTTTTAAATCCAATTTCTATCTCTGACACGAAAATTCTATCCAATAGCACCCTAAAGAAATTCCATTTTCCTCCAATAATGTCCCCCCATTGTGCCTTTAATTTAACAATTTCTCCATTTGGTCCTGAGCGGGAGTAATAAACGGAATTCATTTCCCAATCACTGGATTTATTTCATCTTTTTTTATCCTTTTTTTTTTTTTATTTTTTTACCTTAATGTGACCAAAGTCAAAGACTAAAGGTATTTGCGCATCAAACATGTCTCAAGTTGCTCATCCTTTCTTTACTCAAATTAGGAAATAAATCAGGCAAATAAATACTCAAATTCGATGTTTCAGATACATTATCAAAAAACATTAAGGAAAAAAATCCACATTCAATCACATTTGCAATTCAGTAATAGCTCGAAGTCGATTCGAACTCGGTTACGATTGATACACTATCCAAATTAGATTTGAAACAAATTCCAAAACTTCTCCCGAGCATATTAAGTATTGTCGTCGCGCGTGAGACCGACGCAGGGAAACTCGGCGCCAACCCCAAAGGAAAAATGCCCGCTCAAAAGGAAAATTTTCTTCAAAAATTATCGAAATATTCACTTTGCCCGGGCTCGAATGAAATTGCGAATTCGAAAAATTTCATACTTAAAAAACATACGAAATTACCAACCACCTCTATATAAACCCGACTATATCGATAGTCATAAGTCATCGTGAACAAATAAAAACACATAATTAAATTTTAAAATCCTTTTATCGTTCTGGAAAAAATAAATTCAAGACCCTAAATCCTTCTAAACACAAAAATGGAACACAAACGACTCGACTCCCGATCATCGGCCGAAATAGTCGCCGATAATTACGATTTACTGGCAGATACAATCCTCCTTCGTATCCCCGCAAAACCCCTCATTCAACTCCAACTGGTCAACAAACACTGGCAATCGATCATCTTTGACCGATCGTTCATTAAACTCCACAGTCTCCGTCACCCCAAACCCCAAACATCCTTCATCATACGCCCGAATTCTCGGGACTACTTCTACTTCTCCCCGGCCAACGGGACCATATTCCCGTTCGACTTCGACTCCCTCTACGGGAAAATCTTGCAGTCGTGCAATGGTCTTCTACTGCTCGAGTCGCGAAACTCGAAATACGGGCGCAAAACCTACCTCGTCCACAACCCCACCACCAACCGTTGTCGAACGTTGGAAAACGAGCGCAGGTGCCACCCGTCAGTCCCGGGAATTTCCCTAGCGTACGACCCTTCGAAATCGCTTCACTACAAGGTCGTGTTCGTTTACACCTCGAATCACTCGGTCAACGTGTACGACTCAGAGAGCGACACGTGGAAGAGCGTCGACAACCCTTTCCCTAGCTACACGAACACCCATTTCAACAACGGAATCTACATGAACAACCGGATTTACTGGTTCCGACCCTCGTCGACATCCTACTACTTCGATTTGGAAACTGGAACGGCGGGGGTCGTGCCGGATATCGAGATTCCCTATAGAAAACGAGAGGAGCTCAATAGAAACTATATAATCGAGTCGGGTGGGCGCGTGCATTGCGTCTCGACTTACTCGAGGCCTTGGTCCAAGTCATTCTTGGTGTTTGAGCTGGCGGAGGATGACTCGGGGTGGAGTGAGGTGTACCGTGCTGACGTGGACAGGATCTTGCACCACATGGCGCATGAGGATTGTGATTTTAGCGTGTTGGGGTTCATTAGGGGGGAGACGGTGGAGGAGTCGACGGTTTTCTTTCATGTGCCGGGGAAAATTCTTCGTTTCGGGTTGGGCAAACGGAGGTTTGAGGTCGTGCTCGATTTGGAAGATTACTTCAAATGCGGCGAGAGTAATTTCCAGTGCTTTCCACACCATACGTTTCAGTTTGTGGAGAGTTTGGCTCCGGTTTGAGTTTGGTGGGCTGTGGTTTTTTTTCAATGGTGGTTTTTGGGGTTGAGATTTTCACATGATCGGACTTTGTTTTTGCCTTTTTTTGTTGTTGTGATTGATGGTGTGATGTTTTATTGTGGTATGTTTCGTCTTTGTTTTGTTTTTGTTGTTGTCTGGTTATAAATTTGTTATGTTTCATGGTTTTATANATTTAAATAGAAGTACTAATTGGTATCATATATTTTCAATAAGATGTTCACATAATTTAATAGTTATGTAGTGATGCAATTAAATAAATTTATTCATTTTAACTTTGATAAGAAATTTAATTAATTATAATTAATTTCTTTAATTATGGACATTGATCTGAATATTATGTTTGAATCATGTTAATTAAACAAATGACTCAAAATATTAAAAAAAAATTGATAGAATATATGGTTAACTTTATATATATTATTCCCCCATAAGTTATGGGGTAAGCTCGATCGTATCAAAAGTGCATTCATCATCTCTCTTAGTGTCTCATTCTTTCTCTCGGCACTCCATTATATTGTGGTGAATATGAAGTCGTCGTTTGATGTATAATACCGGACTTTTTTCAGAGCAATCTAAATGGGGCTACATACTCACCTTCTCTATCACTTCGAATCACTTTGATCTTTCGACTAAGTTAATTGTCAAATTCATTTTTATACGTCTTAGATGCCTCAATGTCTTGTCTCTACTCTTTAGTAGATAAACGTAACGGAAAAATTAATTATAAAACTTGAGTTTGACCGGGTATTGATTAAATCTTTATGGTTGAATATTTAAATCAGGTTGAATTAAATTGTGTAGAAAAAGTTTAAGTTCCGAGTAAATACTCGTGGTATATTTGCGTTCTCAAAATTGATTTACGGTGAGTGAAAATAAATAATTAAAATTGGTCATAAATAGACACGTAAAACGATGGTTGTGGGCTTCGAAGGGTCAAGAGTTCTTCCCACAGCTTTTAAATGAGATTAACTCTCTTTATTACAATAAATAGAGTTGGAGATGCCACAACAACAGCAAAACTATGCACTAAGTGTTGGCGTTGGCTTCAGCCACACACGCGTGCATGCGCCCGCCAGCCCGTTCGGGCACGACCTGATCCTTGGTCCTTGGTCCTTAGCAATTGGAATGTGGACTGGACTTAGGAGGCCTTCAACGGGCTCGGCCGGTATTGGACTTGGGCGGCCTTTGTACGGGCAGAGTGAGACATCTCTCGGTTCACTGAACATGGACGTATGACCTTCCACTTGATCGTTTCAGTGGTTATTGACATACGTCATATTTACGTGCATTTTGTAGTGATTTTCGTGTCCGTTTCGTCATAGTTTGATATATAACTAATTATTATATAATTAATTATTGTTTAATTAATTATTTATTTAATTAATATTATTAAGCTATGACGAAGGTGTTTTATTTGAGTTTTGACAGAAAATAGGGTCGACTTAATTTTTGGAGTTGAAAACGGTGAGAGTTGGTTGAAGGCGGTGTACGAATTATCATGGGAATTTTACACACCTGTACTGTCTATAAGACTCATTTACATATTTACGAATTGTACATTTTTTTATCAATTAAGAATTTGATGGACACTTTATTTTCACATAGACGAGATTTCTTTCTCTCTCCATATAACTTTACTCTCTCTCCAAATAATGGCATGTTGATTCTCTTTCCAAATAAAGGTCATGATTCTCTCTGCACATAAAGTTCAATCAATTAAGCTGAACGAACGGGAATGAAGATGGAATTTCAAAAAAATAAAAATAAAAATTCTTAGCAATATGATAGCTACGATCTGGGTTGAACGAATACTAAAAATTAAACGGCTTTTCAGTCGTTGGCGTTTTGCAGTTGAAAAAAAAAACATCGATTTATCTAAAAAAAATAATTGAAGAAGTTAAGTATACTTTTAGAAAAAAAAAAAAGATATGTCATCGTCAATTGAGTTGTTTAATTTATGAATATATTTAGTATAATTATATTATCTGTCTGAGTTGGCTTAACTCATGGTGAGGCCATTGGTCGTGGAGAGGACTCCTTGTCTTGAAGAAAAAAAAAA
>BKCP01010403.1:1129597-1146291 GCA_008636005.1 Striga asiatica
TGCATTGATTTGGCTTTGATTTGTTCATTGGATTTAGGAAAACTGATGATCATTATTTATTGGGAAGGGGGGTTTAGTTATAGAGTCTTGAAATTTTTGGGCATTTGGGAAATTTTATTTTCATTCTGGTGTTGTTGGAAAAAAGGATTCTTTTCTACTATATACATTTCCTGGCATTTTTTATAACTTAAGAGTGATTAATATGATTCATGGCTAATATGTGTGTTTTCTAAGTTTGATTGATTGATGCATGGTGAAGTTTTGGGGAGAATATGAACATGTAAATTTGTGGATATAGTCATTTATACAAGCTTCTATATCATGGATTATGGTCCAAACAGTTAGTTTTACTTTTACCCATTTCAATTGTGATTGTCAAAGTTTAACAATTCCATTCATCAATTTCTAGAGTTGTTAAATGAAACGAGCTGTTTGTGAACCCTGTTCGGCTCGGCTTATTAAGAAACGAGCAATTTGAACTTGTTTAGTTAACGAGTTCGGCTCAATTTTTTAAGACTCGAAAGTATGGATTTTATGTAATTTCTATAGCTCAACACGGTAAGACTATTTTTTAAATAAAAAAGGTTAGATTTTAGTAGTATGAAATATTACAAATACCAATCATAAACATTTTAAAAATTAATTTATTCTCCACCTATTTTTCTTTTTTACCTGCTCTTTAACTCATTCTTTTTACTCACACATTTTTTTAGAAAAAGTAATCTATATACAAGCTATATTTAGTGAAACTAGCTGAAAAGCTAACTGATATCTTATAAGTGAATTTGGAGCTTAGCTTATAGGTGATGGTTGAAAAACTAACTCCTATATCTAAAAAAAATATTTTGTAAAATTAATTAATAAGTCAGCTGAATAAATTTTGAATGGATTATTATAAAAAGCTACTTAAGAAAATTTATAAGATAAACTCCACCTTATTAAAAAAGTTAATTCTATCAAATCAAACTTATTCAAATACCAATAAACTTGTAATTAAACTAACAGGAAATTTTCATCTATCCTACAACATTCTGAAAATATTGCAAAAATACAATTCATACACAAATAATTACATCTCTACCTAATATATAATATATAACTATATTAATGCCTAAAGTCTGTTACCATATCCATTCAACATCCATCCCCTTTTTTATGGGTTTGATTAAGAGAGAGAAATGAAAACCATGCATATAATAAATTACTAACTCCTTTAATTCCTTAATTCATGCAGATTGAACGTTTTTAATAGATAGAGATAAAAAAAACATGTATTGTAATTCACGCAGCTGTCCAGGTGGGTATATGTTGCGTTTATGTTAGTATATATTCAGTATATGTTTAATATATGTACATAAAATATACCATCAAAAAATGTTGGTGTACGTGTTCTATATATTTCAATGATTTTAGTAAATATAAAACATAATCATGGTATATATAGTGAATATATAAAATATAATGTCGGTATATATACTTACAATACAAACCGTAGTGATGGTATATGTATTGTATATATTTTTTATGATTTTACTAAATATAAACCATACATATACCGAAAATATACTGAATATAAACCAGACATATAACAGGGGGAACGATACAAACACAATACAATATGAGGGGATGAAAATATACTGAAAATATACGAATATAAACTATACAAAGTTGCAAAGTTTCAATTACAGGAGAACAATAAAATATGAGGGGATGGTTAATTCATGTGCTGATTGTGTAACATTTCTCATAATTTTTCAGATTTCTTGGTAATTAAAACAGAACACTGTAGAAGACAAGGCTAAAATACAGATTTGAGATTACAAAAAAATTATATGCGAAAAATAGGAGTAAAAGAATAATAAAACCGTATCCAGTGCGTCCTTACAAAAGAAAAACAAGAGGCCACGAAGGCCCAAGGCAGATGAATGCGATCATACATTTTTCCCTGCTTCGATTTCACGTTAGTTTCTTCATTGTTGGATAATTCCCAAATATCAAAAAATTTGAAACTNAAAACAGCGACCGACATGGATCCTCAGGCCTGACAGAATTGACGTCGCGACCATAGTGTCAATCGCCGCCAAGGAAATGGAACCTCGCCGGTGGAGTGGCGCAGCCGCGGTCAAAGGGAAGAGGTGGTTTAGGAGGGAGCGTGTGTTTGTGAAAAATCTGATTCTGTTTAGGATTAATTGGTAGCAGATTTGTTGCAAAAATTAAGGAGAAAAGATCTTAATCAAAACATTCCATGTTTGACATGTTGACTTCGAAAAATTAAACATTAGGTATATGTGCAATTATTTTGTGTTTTGCATTTAAATAAAAAAAACTAACTGGTGTTAAATATGCAATATTTATTACTATATAATACAGTTAAGAAAAACTATTCAAACAATTCGAAAAAAACTAATTCGTTTTCCCGCTTCATAATAGTCATATTCCCGCTTATATATTTCGTAATTTTTTTTTTTGAATTTTTTAACATGTCCCGCCCATACAATTGAAAACGCGTATAATAGGTTTGTTATAGATAACATGATCTAACAAATTCTAATTTCCTTCAAATATGGAACCACTTTTTCTTCATGAAAAAAAAAGTGTATGTATGTAAATTTGACCATATCCACTAAATTAGGAAAAACGTTTGAAAAAATAATATAAATCAATTACAAATTTTAAAAGTTTGTTATGTTCATATTTATCTAACCTAAAAATATTTCATATGTTTGTATTTATCCTAGAAAAACTTGATTGATATTTATCCCAACTTATCCACATATAATGTCGTAAACATCATTTTTGAATAATGCAACAAACAATTAAATTTAGTTTTGTTTCTTTTTCTTCTTCCTCTTTTGTAAATCCAATATCTTAAACAATAATGAGTATTCATTTTTAATTTTTAATTTGGTGTGATTATCCTTTACCATAATAAAATAAATATTGCATATTTATCTTATGATTTTATGGCGATCGATATCTTCAAAATTTTATGGTTTGATAGAAAATATTTTTGAATAAAAAAAAAAAATTTAAATATAAAATTAATGTAATCAAAAGGTTAATTTAATACAAAATATTTTTTTAATAAATAAAAAAAATCGTTATAATTTAATCTAACACAAATATTTTAACTAATTAGTCATTTATCTAACAGAATTTATCTCATTAATAAACTTACCAAATTTTTAGAAATTAAAATTGTACGATTATTCTTATCGATATAGTTACCAAAATACTAATAAACATTTTAAAAATTTTCTATAACAAATCCGAGTTATCCCGCCTTTTACTTTATTTGAAATCAAAATTTATATTTTAAATATATTAATAAACGTGTATTATTTATTTTTTTTCTTATGTGATATAATCTAAAGTTTGTATTAGATTTTTAAATTCAAACATTTAACAAAAAATATCACAAGATTTTTTAATACATTTCATTTTATCTTAACTTTCATATAATCACATTCCTAACAAAATAATTAATATAATATTTTTTATCCACATTTATCTAACCACATTTTTTAAATATAATTAATATCTATTACCACATATTAGAGAGAGGACTTACTTGAAATAGTACTAAAATTCCCGCTTAAAATTTTCAAAGTTATTATTATTAGTATTTTTCTTTGAAAAATGACGGCTGAATGAAAATTCGAATTCAAATTTTACAAAAAATATTGGTATTTGAGATATATATTATGTAAACCTTAATTCCTAAAAATATGAGGAACGATTTCTTTAAATTCTACGGGTAGATCTGATGAATAATGAGAATGAAATTTGAAAATCTTGCTTCCAAAAAATACGATCTATTATTTCCTTCAATTTATTCGGTGAAGCGTGTAAATTTGGTTATAAAAATCTGGTTAATCATTTACTGAATAAAAAGTTTGAAATTTTTTGAAATATTCTCGAAAAGTCATGACAACTTAATTGTTAAATATTTTTAATCCATATTTATTTATCTAAAAATCTCATATTTTATGGCCACAACTAAAATTTATATTTATCTAATAAAGAATGTTAATTTCTAAAATTAATTTTTATATTTTGGATTGTTCAATTTAGTTGATGATTTTTTTGTCCATATGTATCGAACTACAAAATCTTTTAAAGTTTAGAAAGAATCTTATAATATGTGGATTCTTGGTACCTATTTTTTTGTACACATCTATTTTTCATCTCATATCCAAATTACAAATTTTAATACGAATCTTAAATATCTCATATTTATTATATATATTTAAAAAGTATTACGATTCATATAATTAATTTTATCATATATCTGTGTTGGATATCATTGGTTTGGTTGGAGACACTCATTATATTCAAATAAATTATACATAATTTTTCATATTTTGTATTTCTTTCTTGCAATAATGAGATGTTAAATATATATATAATTATATTTAAAATAAAATTTTTAAAAATATTTTAAATAACAAACTCGTCCGTGCATCGCACGGGATGCGCACTAGTAATTATTATACGAGGTATAGAGTGTAAATTCTTCTAAACTAAATAAGCTATAAAGCTTATTTAAAACCATGATTCGGTACCGAGCTGGTATAAATCGAATCAAATGAAACAAACAAGTTTAAGTTCCGCTCCAGGCTTCTAATTATATGGCCCAATTCTTTTTAAATCCCTCTGAACAATATATTGAAGAAATAATTAGTTGGGCCTTAAAAAGGTCCATTTATATATTGTCACGCAGGTTCAGTATAGGGAGGCCCATTTGTCTGGTACAGAAGTTAGCTGGAAAATCTAATAAAAAATCATCAGCCGATTGATAAATGATGCACACACATTGTTTCTCTTTTAGAAATGAATTGAATAAAATCGATAAAATTTTTTTCTTATTTTCTCAATTAATTTGTGTAAGCGTTTCTATATTTTATTAATAAAAAAATACCAAGAGTATCATCAAACAATAAGTAGCAATTTTAATCGACTCCAAAAAATTACATGGCTAGAGCTATTAAACGAAATGCGTTACTCGTGAGTTCGAATCGAGTCGACTCGTTTAGGGTTGTTAGGATTGATATATAAAAAATTTCTAAATATTTTCTTAAAATTTCATTATAATATAGCTCGTTAAGACACGTTATGAGCCATGCTCGAGTTCCATGTCGACTCATTAACTTAATGAACCGAACTTGATTCGACTCAATATGGGCTCAAACCCGAAATGCTTGAGCTATTTAAAAGTTCACAATTGTCAAGGCTATAAACCGTCACATCAAAACTGTATAAGACAAAAATTGCCAACTCACAACAAATTACATATACTAATTAAACCATATTATTTTGCTTATTATGAAGGAAATAAACAGTAGCGGCAGATATTTCCAACAAGTATATCTTATTTTGCAAATTTTATTGCAACTAGTCAATATTTATAATTGTTAGGAGGTGCTGATTCATCATACAATATTATAACGAAAATATATACTTATATTATAAAATGTCATACTTTTATTTATATTATTTTTTAGAATATGACATTTAACTTGAAAACATGCATTTTTGTTTGAAAAATTATGCGAGTAGCCTTACCGAATTTTCATATTGCTACAAGCCTGCAAAATAGTATAGTGATACTTTTATTACAATTTATTTAATGAAAAAGTTTTTCATGTAATAGAAAAAGAAATAGGGACACGATTTTTTCAACACAAGTACTTGAAAGTTTGTCAAAAAGGAATCAAAGACTATTATCACTTAAGCTCCTTCCCCTCCTTTTTTTCTCCCCAACTTTTAAGATCCCTTTCATTTCATGTTAACTTTTTTTATCTCCAAGTATTTCACTTTTACCTGCTCTTTAACTCATTCTTTTACTCACACATTTTTTTAGAAAAAGTAATCTATATACAAGCTATATTTAGTGAAACTAGTTGAAAAGCTAACTAATATCTTATAAGTGAATTTGGAGCTTAGCTTATAGGTGATGGTTGAAAAACTAACTCCTATATCTAAAAAAAATATTTTGTAAAATTAATTGATGAGTCAGCTGAATAAATTTTGAATGGATTATTATAAAAAGCTACTTAAGAAAATTTATAAGATAAACTCCACCTTAGTAAAAAAGTTAATTCTATCAAATAAAATTATTCAAATACCAATAAACTTGTAATTAAACGAACGGGAAATTTTCATCTATCCTACAAAATTCTGAAAATATTGCAAAAATACAATTTATACACAAATAATTACATCTCTACCTAATATATAATATATAACTACATTAATGCCTAAAGTCTGTTACCATATCCATTCAACATCCATCCCCTTTTTTATGGATTTGATTAAGAGAGAGAAATGAAAATCATGCATATAATAAATTACTCCTTTAATTCCTTAATTCGTGCAGATTGAACGTTTTTAATAGATAGAGATAAAAACATGTATTGTAATTCACGCAGCTGTCCAGGTGGGTATATGTTGCGTTTATGTTAGTATATATTCAATATATGTTTAATATATGTACATAAAATATACCATCAAAAAATGTTGGTGTACGTGTTCTATATATTTCAATGATTTTAGTAAATATAAAACATAATCATGGTATATATAGTGAATATATAAAATATAATGTCCGTATATACTTACAATACAAACCGTAGTGATGGTATATGTATTGTATATATTTTCTATGATTTTACTAAATATAAACCATACATATACCGAAAATATACTGAATATAAACCATACATATAACAGGGGAGAAGGATACAAACACGATACAATAGGGGATGAAAATATACCGAAAATATACGAATATAAACTATACAAAGTTGCAAAGTTTCAATTACAGGAGAACGATAAAATATGAGGGGGATGATTTAATTCATGTGCTGGCTGTGTAACATTTCTCATAATTTTTCAGATTTCTTGGTAATTAAAACAGAACACTGTAGAAGACAAGGCTAAAATACAGATTTGAGATTACAAAAAAATTATATGCGAAAAATAGGAGCAAAAGAATAATAAAACCGTATCCAGTGCGTCCCTACAAAAGCAAAACAAGAGGCCACGAAGGCCCAAGGCAGATGAATGCAATCATACGTTTTTCCCTGCTTCGATTTCACGTTAGTTTCTTCATTCTTGGATAATTCCCAAATATCAAAAAATTTGAAACNGAAAAAACAGCGACCGACATGGATCCTCAGGCCTGACAGAATTGACGTCACGACCATAGTGTCAATCGGCGCCAAGGAAACGGAACCTCGCCGATGGAGTGGCACAGCTGCGGTCAAAGGGAAGAGGTGGTTTAGAAGGGAGCGTGTGTTTGTGAAAAATCTGATTCTGTTTAGGATTAATTGATAGTAGATTTATTGCAAAAATTAAGGAGAAAAGATCTTAATTAAAACATTCCATGTTTGACATGTTGACATCGAAAAATTAAACATTAGGTATATGTGCAATTATTTTGTGATTTGCATTTAAATAAAATAAAAAAACTAACTGGTGTTAAATATGCAATATAATTATTATATGAAGGTATAGAGTGTAAATTCCTCAAAACTAAATAAGCTATAAAGCTTATTTGAAACCATGATTCGGTACCGAGCTGGTATAAATCGAATCAAATGAAACAAACAAGTTTAAGTTCCGCTCCAGGCTTCTAATTATATGGCCCAATTCTTTTTAAATCCCTCTGAACAATATATTGAAGAAATAATTAGTTGGGCCTTAAAAAGGTCCATTTATTTATTGTCACGCAGGTTCAGTATAGGGAGGCCCATTTGTCTGGTACAGAAGTTAGCTGGAAAATCTGATAAAAAATCATTAGCCGATTGATAAATGATGCACACACATTGTTTCTCTTTTAGAAATGAATTGAATAAAATCGATAAAACTTTTTTCTTATTTTCTCAATTAATTTTTGTAAGCGTTATATTTTATTAATAAAAAAATACCAAGAGTAGCAAACAATAAATAACAATTTTAATCGACTCCAAAAAGTTACATGGCTAGAGTTATTAAACGAAATGCGTTATTCGTGAGTTCGAATCGAGTCGACTCGTTTAGGGTTGTTTGATATATAAAAAATTTCTAAATAATTTCTTACAATTTCATTATAATTTAGCTCGTTAAGACACGTTATGAGCCATGCTTCGTTTAGGGTTGTTTGATATATAAAAAATTTCTAAATAATTTCTTACAATTTCATTATAATTTAGCTCGTTAAGACACGTTATGAGCCATGCTCGAATTCCATGTCGACTCATTAACTTAACGAACCAAGCTTGATTCGACTCAATATGGGCTCAAACCCTAACTAGAATATCGAATGCTTGAGCTATTTAAAAGTTCACAATTTTCAAGGCTATAAACCGTCACATCAAAACTGTATAAGACAAAAATTGCAAACTCACAACAAATTACATATACTAATTAAACCATATTATTTTGCTTATTATGAAGGAAATAAACAGTAGCGGCAGATATTTCCAACAAGTATATGTTATTCGAGTTGAGCCGAGTTGAGTAGCTCCCTTTCGAATTAAAACTTATTCATCAAACGAGTTGGCTCGATTCGTTTAAACTTGTAAAAGTTCGACTCAACTTGTTTTATAAATCTAAAACCTAAATCGAGTAGTTCATAGACAAATTCAGTTTAGCTGTTTCATTTAAAATACATAAGTAAATAATAACAAATAAAAACAGGTGGTATGGGAACAAACTCGGCTTGGCTCATTTAATAAACAAGTTCGATTAACTATTCAAGCTCAACTGTTTGTATGAGCCGAATCGAGTTTCGTTCGCAAACCGCTCGATCTGTTTAGCACTCGACTACTAAATAATATTTAATAAATGATCTTCTGGAAGCCTGTAAATGTGTGATTGGATATGGATTCATTCAAAAAAATCAATCATTTTCAACTCAAAACATTTTTTTTTAATTCAACTTCATTATCTTCAGTATTATCAATATAATTACATAATAACAACTAATCATCCTTACACGTCATCTACTTTAATTCACTCACATAATTTAACTAAACTTCACTTAACATTATATCTTTTTTCTCATTCACATCAAATCAACTTTAATTATTTTATTTAAACACTACGTATTAATTAACTATAGTTAACAATAAAATCAATGAAAATCAAATCAAATCCATATACAATCACACCTTCAACAAATCAAGGGTGCCTCCAATTTCGGCTGATCTTTTTGTCAAAAGTCAAAACAGATGCAAATTTTCGAAATTTATAAATTGAACGAAAGAATAATGGGAAAGTCTATAGTGCATGTGGATTTGGGGATTCGAATCTCATTAATCTTAATTAAATTAAAAGGAATCTTAGCAAACTTTGGGCTCAGCCAAAGCCACACACTTGACAACATATAAAAGGGATCTAACTCCAAAAGGCAATTCAAATCAGATACCATAGGCCTCGAAATTCTAAATTAAAGAAAAATGCACGTATTATGTGAAATGGATGTAGATTTTTGATACTGTTTTTTAGATTAAATTACATTTTAATGATGTTTTAACATTGACTTATATCCATATCAATGTGTATCATATTCTAACAATTAGTACATCTCTACTAACACAATTTCAAAGTAGGTTTTGTATTGGATTTCACAATATTTCATACCAAAAGTAAAAGATTTAATTTTATTCTTCAATAAAAAATCTCATCATGACACATTCAATTCAATGGTCTCATAATCGAATATTTTTTCCTTAAAAGCTACTATTTCACAAAATCATCTACTTTCATAGTCTTTTGAACAACCTATTTTTGAAATCTTGGACTAAAGGTTTGATTCGTAAACACAAACTCGACTTTACCATATCAACAAAGATTCTCTTAAAATTTCTCTTATTATAGTGTCATTATTCTATATTTCTATGAAGCAACTTCTGGCCGTTCGAAGGAGTCATGTAGATTGAGACTTTTATTCATGTCTTTAGATTTTTTAAAATAATAAAACATTAAACTAATTTAAGCTATAAATATTAATTTTAAAACTCAATAAATTTTTTAATATTATCAATTTTTTTATATATAATATTTTAAACTAATTATTTCTTCACATATTGTATTCGACATTTGCATATAACATAAAATAAAAAATTTCTATCCGCCTTTATAAATAAAAAATAAAAAATTTCTATCCGCCTTTATAAATAAAAAATAAATTTATGATCTGTTCTAGTTAGAAAATATTAAAATAATTATTCATCAATAATAAAAATTTTATCTAACAAGAGATTATATGATATAATTTACACTTATTATAATAAAGACGAACGAGCGTAATAGGTGACATGTATAATTTTATATAAAAAATATTAGTACGAATCTTAAAGAAATACTAGTAAAATTTAAACTATGTATCTAAATTAGCATGGAGACCAAACAAAACAACCCTTTTAATAATGAAGCCCGAGCTAGCTATTTTAGTTTGATCTCTAAACAAGTTTCAACTTTTAATGCATGCGAAGAAATTAGTAAAAAATCTATTTAAATTTGTTAAATAATATTAATATATCGAATCTTTGTTTTACGTTCTGATCCTATTCACGGGCACGAATATACCTACCCACATATATATTAATATAGAGAAAAGATAACATATAAAATGTGTCCAAATTCAAAGATAAGAAAGACCTAAGCTAAGTACATGTGCTTTCTTGTGATCTTTTTGTATGTTTAGGTAAATATAAGTTCTAATTAAAAGGGTAGGGTGTAAATAAAAACAAATATTGATGTTGTTTTTTATATGTTATTATCTTTATGGTATTGTTGTTTCGAAAAATAATTTTTAATTGTAAATAATAATAAACACGATATAAATAGCACTAAAGCTATATTAAAGATTGTGTTTTCACAATTATCACAATAAGCATTGGTTTTTATTTCAACCACATCCATAATTAAAATATAACATCTTTAAATAACACTTTAAATTTATGATTATTGTATAATTTGGTGCTTTTCCATTATAAATTTATTTAGGTAAGAAATAGTATTTTATAATACCTATCTCCACTCACTTTCTAAATTATTTACCATGATTCTATTATGTAGTGTTCATATAAAACTATATATTATCACTGATATTTTCTGTTCTATTAACTAGAGACACTCCAAAAAACATTAAATTAACACTTAACTTTTGATTTCACATTAAACAGGTCAGCATGAATTATGTCATGCTATTTAGTATTTATTTATTAATAAAAGCATACTATAATACTTATCCAAAGAAGAAGAGGTCATATGTTTAAATTTCAACTTGTAATGTTAATTAATACTTACAAATTATAACAGAAGACACTTTTTGTTCAAACTAAATCTTGGTCCAATAATTTAAATTGTTCACATTTAGTTACAAATTAAGCCACCTGTATCTTATACAAATTAAAGCGAAGCCAAACGAGGAATAAAAAATTATTAATTTAATACTTATATAGTGTTCCAGTTATATACATTGACTAAAGTCATGTGCAATTTATGATTTATCAATTATATATAAAAAAATTTCATGAGATTTACACGAGGCCAAATAAAGAAAAATCATGGTACTATAGTTTTCTAGATGTAAATTTGATACTTGTATTGTTTCAATAATAGCTAAATACCTTCTTAACATTATTTTGAACTTGATCACCAAAATAAGAAAAGACTAGAGCTAGTCTGCAAATTTTATTGCAAACTAGTCAATATTTATAACTTGATTTATCACAAAAATGCTTGTGTGAGCAATCTAATTGTTAGGAGGTGCTGATTCATCATACAATATTATAACGAAAAATACATACTTATATTATGAAATGTCATACTTTTATTTATATTATTTTTTAGAATATGACATTTAACTTGAAAGCATGCATTTTTGTTTGAAAAATTATGCGAGTAGCCTTACCGAATTTTCATATTGCTACAAGCCTGCAAAATAGTATAGTGATACTTTTATTACAATTTATTTAATGAAAAAGTTTTTCATGTAATAGAAAAAGAAATAGGGACACGATTTTTTCAACACAAGTACTTGAAAGTTTGTCAAAAAGGAATCAAAGACTATTATCACTTAAGCTCCTTCCCCTCCTTTTTTTCTCCCCAACTTTTAAGATCCCTTTCATTTCATGTTAACTTTTTTTATCTCCAAGTATTTCACTTTTGACAATGTATAACCAGACATGTTTCAAACAGTAATGATATGTTTTTTCAAGACAAAACTTTTTGTTTAAATATTCCACTGTAATAATCTCATTAGCTACAAACAATGCTTTTGTCTATTCAGGCATGAGAATTACACTTCAACCTTGGCTAGATTTGTTGAATAAAGCTCCACAAAATCACTACTTTGCTGGGAGTAGTCCATCGAGCATTCGCCAGTGCTATTCAGATTCAAGATTCGTATTACACGGGCTCGATTTTTCCATGGATAGAATGTTTGGGTTGCAGAAAATCGAGTCGATGAGGAAGATGATGCTAATGCAAGAACAAATTTTTCAACAGCAGGTAATGTTAGATTTTGGTCCTATTAAATTATGAAAGTAGCAATTTAAGTCATACTGGAGTGACATATAATATTCTACTTCATGTAATTTAGAATTTTGGTGCAATTTCAGTCCTTTGGCCATCAAAATTCTCGATTTATATATTTAGAATGAATTTTGATTAGCATTTCAAGTCATGTAATTTAAAATTGTATTGCAATTACAGTCATTTTTTACTAGCAAAATTGAAAATTGTAACAATCAAAATTGTAGCAAAATATTAAATTACAGGATTTAATTTTCTACTCCAATGAAATCTAAATTGCTAGCTTCATAATCTTAGGACCGAAAATTGCATTTTAGCCTTATAGTTTTTAATGAGTACAACCTGCAAGCTGCAACATGATTTTTTTTTTTTTTCTTTTTTTTTTTNCCCTGCTAGCTAGAAGTGTACTATAAAGTATAATAAACATTAAGCTGCAATAAAACAACACATCAATCAATCATTATGTTTTCTGTTGAACAAAATAAGGATTTAGCTGAGTTCCATTGTAACGATTTTCAGGTTCACGAGCTTCACCGGCTGTACAATCTTCAAAAGAAAGTAATGCAAGAACTCGAAATAAACGGACTCGTGAAAAAACGCAAGGAGAACTTGTTCTCCTCCAGCTGGCACGAAACAAGCTACGTACATATCTCCCAAAACCAAAATGACCTGAAAGCGACTAACGAGGAAAATGATTTGGAGGTCGAATTAACACTAGGCATCGGGCAATGCACTAGGAGGAACAGAGGTTTGATAAACGAGACTAATAAGTCGAACACTGGGTCTTGTTCAAGAAGAATGAATAATGGAGATTCTGGGTTGTCTATGAATAACAGTAGCTCGAGTAGTTATAATGCCTATCAAGAAAAGAATACACGGCCACATTGGCTTATTCGGGATTTAAGCTCAAATAGAACATGATCATTTTTCGAAAAATCGCAGCCTAGTTGAGGTTTTAGACATTAGGTTCTGGCTGATCATATTCATATACATGAGCTAACACAGTCCACAGGTGATTTTGGCTAAAGTAGCATTCTGAAAATTCCAGATTTTAGCAACTTACTGAAATTGAAGCTGAAATCTTGTGGCATTGTTTTTTTTTTTTTCTTTTTTTCAGCTGAAGTAATTTTTCCCACACCGTGTTAGCAAACATTACAACATTTTCACATGAATAAAGAAAATGCCAAAGTGATCCTGGAAATTTATCAATTGAGCCTGAGCAAATTCTCAACACCTCATCTTTTTAAATAATCTTGATTTTACTAGTATAACAAAATTATATTTCAATTTTATTTATCAAATAAGTCGTATATAATTCAGAGCATACGATTTATGAAGGCATACAAACATAATAAGATCATACTGGTTGGTATATCACAAGGCACTGCTTTCTTGGTTAGGCTGCAGTTTTGATAACACACTGTTAGCATTCCCCACCAAAGCAAAATAAACAGTTAACTCGACAAAGTAATGCCGATACAACTCAGAAAGAAAGATTATTGTATTTTCTTAAACGACAAAAACAATAAAAAGTCTTGACAGGATGTTGATAGCTTTCGCCTTTTTTTACCCTTTCCCCCATACAATCACTCGATCACCTGAACCCACGAAAATTACGAAACCGTTTCTCATTATTCACCTTGTAGTAAATACTGTATTTGTTATTTGAAAAATATAATTGAACAAAATANCATCCCCAAAGTCAGCCAGTGCTTTTGCCTTCTTATCCCAGGGATTCCACAGGACTTGAAAGGATAAAATGTAAAAAAAAAAAAATTAAAAAAAAAAAAAATAAATAAAATAAAATAAAAATGTCATGGAGAATATTGCAACCTTGAAGTAGATATTAGAATTTAGAACACCAAAGAACAAAAAACGGATAAAATCTTTACCGGCATCAGGGAGACCATCTTTGCGAATGACAAATGTTCGTTTCTTTTCGTGGTCCAGAATTGCAATCTTTGTAGGTGTGCTAAGATATATCTTGTCCACCTGATAGAAGAATATCAGTTAATATAGAGAAGAGAACATAACAGAAGAGAATAGATCTTCTGGGCTTACTTCAGATTCAAAAGTGATTGCATCCCCTTGTTCAGTAAACCGCTGCTTGCCCTGCAGATTATCAAGATAATCCAAAGTCTCTAATCCTTCAACACGCACTTCACTGAAAAAGGAAAAGTATCATTAGGATAAAGTGAGCAAGTCAATGGAGATGTATATCCAGTACCAGCAAAATTCTATTTTTGAGTTATTGACCAATGGTGGAAGATCTTTTAAATAAACCTTGGTTAATTAGAGTTAGTGATATTAAAACAGTAAATTGTTGTAACATGGGAAAAACAATGACATTATCCGTATAAAAAATCTAGATTATAGAATTCTGAGGGAAAAAAATGGACCTCCAATTTAGAACAAAGCTGATAGAGCTCTGGTGGATAACAACATATTAAAGTCATTAAACACAAGCATTGGAAAGATCGACAGGTATTTAAACGAACTCAATTTTTCTGTTAATTCGTAACAGAAAGATATTAATCTATTCTAGCATGCATGACAAAATTAATAGTTTATTAATTATGTATTTGACAATTTCCATATCATAAAAATAAAAACAAGTTCAGCAATAAGATATGGTTACTCAACAACCATCTGTTAATGGTGGTGAACAAAAGTTTCACACTATAAATGCATATGAAAACCACAGAGCTCTTACTTCTCAAATAACATGAAGATATCATATCTAATGAGTTAAAATTAAAGGGTGTTTCCTCAGAATGCTACTAAGTGCCAACAACTAATAAATCCATCAGACACCTATACAAAAGAGACCAACACAAGCAATATCTTTTGGCATAAGCACCTATAGCAAGAAATTTGATTAAATACATAGTTCAAGAGATTCCCCATCAAGAAGGCATTACTTCCCAATATTTCACCACATGTGACTAAGAAGAACTAACTAAATTTCACATAGTTCATTGTGGTAATTAATTAATTATAGCAACTTAATTGTGAGAGTCAGGCAAGTGTAAGCATGCAAAGGTCTGAGTACTGGACAAGCACAATGAACGCAGAAGATCTATCAGCCAATAATATATATCATCAACAATACACAAACCAGTCACACAAATCTTTCAAATACCTGATATCAGAAACAGAAAAGTATGTATGATACGCAAAGGTGAAACTAAAAGGCTTTCCATCAGTGTTCGTGTTTCTGATACGCGAAGTCAACATCAGATCTCCAGAAGGTCCCAAAGTTACTCGGAGGCGGAACTCGAAGCTGAACAAGAAACAAGTACAAAAATTAAAAGCACATGTATTCAACAGTATGTTCCCACCAATTCAAAGTCCTCAATATTCTGTACCTATGAGGCCAAATCTTCATATCCTCTTCAGTAGGCTTCAGAATTAAGTCCACATATGTCTTATTGGGAGAAGTGGTCGGAAAAGGAGGTGGAGAAGGGTCAATGGCCCAGATCCTGTTTCTAGCAAATCCATGAGCCTCGAGAGGCCCAAGACTCCCAAACTGAAAATATAGAGCAGAACTTCCTTTAGGTCAGCAAAAGGGTGGAAAAGGTGGAAAGAACGAAACAAACAACATATACCTGTGGGAAACAAATAGGTATGCCTCCACGGATTGCCTTCGGAGGTTTGAAAATGGCCTGAAAATAAAAGAAAAGAAAAATCAGCCAAGCAATTCATGTAGAAATCATCGAAAAGGTACTGGTCACAAATAAGAGTAGCCAATCTTTTTCAATGAAGTGTTAGAAACGTAAGAGAAAGAGAGCTGCACATTTCTGGTTTACCAATAAAAGAACAAATAAAAGGAAGCACCAAGTAAGGAAGAGAGAGTGAAAAGAGCTGTACATATAGCAGATAGAGAACTGGTAATCCTATAACTATGCACTAGAAAGAGTTATACAAGGTTAATCTAACACTGCCCACTTATACTGGAGTTAGCTTATGAACTTTAACAAGTATTCAGTCGAATGAGTCTTACTGAAACATAAACCGAAGAAATTCCAAATGAACAACTTTCTGCTTTACAAACCAACAATCTCATTTAAGCCATCAAAACAAAATCCAGCTAAGCACCAGTCTAGAAAATATAAAAATATGTTAATTTCAAGCAGTAACTCTTCTCTTCACTTATAGTATCGTAA
>BKCP01010403.1:1146328-1164840 GCA_008636005.1 Striga asiatica
AGACTGAAACTCAACCGGAACAAATCAGAAGTCGATCATCTGAAACTCAAATCTACTTCTGGACATGCAATTTATGAGATGTGATATTTCCAGGGAAAAGGCTTTGCCCAAATACTGAACATTTGAACATGGAAACAACTAGAGGTGCAATATTACTAAGTATTAAGTTCCCAACAGCAACAACCAAGTTGATACGAATAAACAGATATGCGCCATTTATAGACACCAGCAACGGGTTGGCAGATCATATCCAAACTAAAGAAAAAGAAATATTAGAAAAGCCATACCATCCACTTGTCGTATCAATGAATTACTGAATCAGAAGTTTCCAAAAAACTATAGACCCTTACGTTTAACATATTGCAAAGGTAAAGCATCCAGGTTACTAAAGCATTTCCAGGTCACAGCATTGTACCTTACAGCCTTTTATTTGGGAAAGTATCAGCATATATATTATTTTGGCAGTTAATATAGGTTAACGAGTTTATGACGCGTATAAAGTTCCGTCTAGAGTTCAAGCACACTATTCTCTCATATAAATCTCTGTTGAGTTGACAACTAGAATCAATTGTCCACCAAATATTGTAGACATATAAGAACTCATAGTTTTACAAAACACACCACATGATTGGCGCGCATAACAAGACTACATAACAACACAGAGTGATGATGAAGTTAAAACACATAGACTATGTTTGGTAAAACTAGCTGATAGCTTGTAACTGATTTTCGAGCTTATAGCTGAAAGCTATAAAAAGCTAGTTTATATAATAAAAGTGTTTGGTAAAATTAGCTGATAAGCTAGCTGAAATAAAATATTCAACGAGCTTGTAAAAAACGGGGGGAAAACTGGTGTGGTCCCACGCAGTGCGGGTGAACCTTGATGGGCCTATAAATTAGGCCCACTAGGCTTATTAGGAGTAGCCCACTAGGCTTATAAGTTAGGCTTATTTTCCCTGACGATGTGGGACAACTCACAAGTGCTATTCTAACAGAGCTTATTTGAAAAGCTATCCAAAGAAGCTTATGAGATAAGCTCGAGCTTTTTAAAAAAGCTCGTCAAACCAAAGGAAGTTTATTTGAATATAGGAAGCTTATAAGCTAACTTATCATATATTTAATAATTAGCACAATCCTAATAAGGAAAAACTGAAACAAACTGTTCCAAGGTGCAACCAGAAAATAATGTAACAAAAGGCTACCAAATCATAGATAATACCTTGCCGCTCACAAAAAGCAGCTCCTCCCGATGTTCATTCTTCCATGATGTTACTTGAGCCCCATAAAGATAGATCTATAAAAGAGCGGATGTCAAGAGCAAGAAAAATGAAGATATAACAAAGAAACATTTAGTTAAATATCGTCATCCAAAAATGCGCTCAAAATCTATGAGATGCTTCCAATTCTTCAAGATAAACAAGTACTACATATCAATATCTATTTCTATAGAGTTAGCTAAATCATATTCTGTACTAAACATCAGAGCAAATACAGATTCATATCTACCAACAGCTAGAAGAGATATTGTTGCAACAGCCTTTGTCGTGTTTCATTTTGCTAAAACTGAATTAAAAATGCATTTAATTCAACATTACGAACAAAAACCCAAACCACATCACACATTTTTTATTGAACAACGGCATCGTACAAGCATTAAAAGCACCCTGTAAAACACGGTTCTGCTGCGTTCGTCTATATTCCAAACAATCAATCATCTCATTAGACTAGAAACGTACAGATCAGACCACATCATCAATTACAAATCTCACCTACACAAAACATCAATACGAAGACATAAACGAAATCGATAGAAAAAGCCAAACGAAGCGAGCGATTGAGAAAAAAAAGTACCTCGGCCGAGTTACCGCGGATGTCGCGGAGGACAATCTTCTCCAGTCCATTCATTCCCTTGCTAATCTCGTACGGCGGCCTTTCTTTCCCCGCCGCCGCCGTTTCCGCAGCTGCGCTAGCCGACGACATGTGATGACGTCAGAAATCGACTCCGAGAAAATGGAAATGCACAGTGGGTGTGTCTGAGAGTATTTATGTGTATTTAATTATTTATCTATCAATTTTCTGTCCGAAGTCTATAAAATGAACAGAATATGTAACCGCACGCAATTATTTATTATTTTTTATTATTGTTATTTGTAACAACTAAAAGGTAGGTCACATTTTAAATTTAGAAATCGTGGATATTTTAATTATAAAATATTATATTTAGAAAATAATATAAACATAAATATAACATCCCATATCATAATTGTCGAATGTACTAAGCCAAAGAGGCAAACTTGCACACTTTGAGATCTTATGTGGCAAACTTTTAAGCTTTGTTGTTTGACTTAGATGAATTTTAATTTATTTTCAATCCAAAAGTAACTAGATTTACAATATCCATAAATATACTGGATACTAATACAATACCCGTGTACTACACGGTATTTGAAAAATAAAATAATTTTAAAATTAAATAATAATAACAACAAAAATTATTTTATTTTTAAATACTTTTTTGAAAAAAAAATTATTATTATTTATATTTTAAATGATACTGTCACTTACACGAATTACCATCTTATATTATAATTTTCTTAATTATATGCGATAACTACATTGTAGTTAAGTTAGTTTAAATAACTTTATTTTTTTGAATTAATATTAATAGGCAATTTAATTTTAATTATAAAAATAAATAAAATTATTTATTTATTTTGCATGTATAATATAGATGTCAGATCGAAGCTCATCAAAACATGATTAATTTGATATATTATATTATTAAATAAATAAAAATAAATAACTTTTAAATATATTTATAATCTAAGTTAGTAAAATTGTTATAATTTTAAAAGAAATATGAGTAAAAAAGAAAGATTGGAAGAAAATTATACCTTATAAACTACGTCTATAAGAAGAAATGATATTAGAACATAGTTAATACTATTACAAAGGACCATAAATATACAATATATTTGTGGATATTCCAAGCCTAGTTATTTTTGGATTGGAAATAAATTAAAATTCATCCAAGCCAAACAACAAAGCTTACAAAATTTGCCACATAGGATTCCGAAACGTGCAAACTTGTCACTTAGGCTCAGCACATTTGAGAATTATATATAGGGGGGTTTATGGTCCCTTTTAAGAGAATTAATTAAGTTTTAATACTATTTCATATTGTAGATGTGATTTGAAAGGTATAATTCATTTCCAATCATTCTTTTATAATTATAACAAATTTACTAACTTAAAATATAAATATATTTAAAATTTAATAAATTAACAAATTTTTATATATTAAAGTAATCATGTCTTGATAAGCTTCGATTTGACATCTATATTACACATACAAAATAAATAGATAATTTCATTTATATTTATAATTAGATTTAAATTATCTATAAATATGTTGTTGTATGAAATTAACAACTTAAAATTACAAACAGCTGAGTGTGTTTAAACAAAGATTAAAGTAAAATTTGATTTTATTTGATATATTCACAAGAGTACAGGAGTCGGTTTTTTTATTCTTAACCGAGATCATCTTAAGTCCATGTACAATGTGTTGAAAAAGATCCTCGTACTATCATAAATTCTGCTATTTATAGTACGGTGGTTTTTGTCTTCTTGTTTGAGATGGATAAGAATGTATTTAATGTTGAGCAGCTTCAACAAAGTGATGTGCTTCGAAATCATGGAACATCAATGATTGCTATATTATCTTGACGATCCAATCACATGCTTACAGCTCTGTTTTCTGCTTGGATATTCGAACTTTTATGCCGTCGATTTAAACAGATAAGGTTTGATTCGACATTGTCATAATATTGGTTGAACTGAAGTCGGTCTCGGATCGGTCTCGATTTTTTGTATCTGTCTCAATAGTCGGTACTTTTGACGATCTCGGAAGTCGGTAATTAATTCAATAAATACCGACTTACCTTAAGTTTGCTTTTTCCGGCGGATTATTTATTCAATGAAATCATTAATCTCCACCTTTAATTATGCAATCAAGTCGGATATCAACAAAATATTAATTCAAAAAAATAAAATTATTTAAACTAACTTAACTATAAAGTAGTTATCTGATATAAATTAAAAAAAAAAAAAAAATTATAATATAAGATAGTAAGTCGTGTAAGTAACGGTGTCATTTTAAATATAGATAATAATATAAAAAACTAAAAAACAATTTTTATTGTTATTATTATTTAATTTTAAATATAATTTTTTCAACAAAACACTTGTGTAGTAAACGGAGATTGCACTAGTTTAGTAGCATAAGTGTGCATTTTATCTCGTAGCCAAAAATTTGTGTAACTATAGTATCATCACTTTAGCAGCTAACTTTTTGTATACCATCTATGATTAGTTTCGTAAAATTACTATTAGATAAGTATAATGGTTAATCACTTTTATTTTTTCCAACAAATATACGTATTTTATATCTAAATGTTATACTTTAATACAATTTAAATATAAATATTATATTGTACAATATAAATTTGTAATTTTATTAAAAAATGAAGCGGCCCGCCTAACTATTAGTTTACAAAAAGTTATTTATGCCCATAATTTATTTCTTTAATCTACCAATACTTATAAGTAGTATTATTATGTATCATGATGTCTCTAACTTAAAAATGTTGTATATTCTCTTATCTTTAGTTTAGAATGTCAAGATTAAAAAAAAAATCCTAAATCAATTAAAAACATAAAAATAATCCTACCAATAGTTTGATATATTGATTCCAGACTTTTTAGCTTGATGTGTTTTACATATTGAACAACATAACAATTAAAATACTTTTAATCACTTCATCTGTTGTATATATAAAAGTCGTCGTCCAATATAAAAGACCGTTTCATTTGTCTACCCCATAAATCAAACTTAGTAAATACATATTTCAAAACTTTCATCATTTAAATAACTTACGTAGTTCAAACTATTGTTATATTTCATAATTTTACATATAAAATCAACTTTAATCATGATTATTATTTCATTTTTTCTTACTTACAAGTTACGTCCGCAATATCTTTTGGTTACTTGAAAATAAAGATTCCACCTATTCTACTACAAAAACACAACTTCAAATTGAAATTATCAACCCAATGTTGTACGTCCACGTGTCAACCAAGACGGAGTCAACAGTGATCCACCTTCAAGATATCCTGATTTTGAATGTGATGGGATTTTATTTTCAATGTAAATGTTTTCTTGATGGTGTTGGTGGATTAATCTTGATTTTGGAGCTGATAAATGGCAGAAAAAGTTACCACCATTTAGCAAAAATGGGTTCATTTGCATTTAAACTTAACTGCAGTCACTGAATTTTTACAGTTAAATCATCGTCAAAACCGATAGTTAACTACCAAAGCTAATCACATCAAGTAGACAATTATAGATCACGTTATTAAGTATTAAGTATTAACACGAAAACATCAATGCACACGACTAATCTGGAAAAAGAAAAAAGGACAGTTGTTACAAAGGAGATGCCATTGTACTCATATACATAAGAGCCAAGAATTAGACGAGCAAAATGAACAGACTCAGGGAAATTCTTGTTAGGATCAGTTTTTGTCTAAATGGCACTCTTTATGCTCTCTCTAAATCATCTTTTTCTCACTTAATGGTGAAAAAAAAGATTTACTCTGCTTCTTCAGACAGTATAGTGCTGCTGGATTGTCTCGATATCGAGCCCCTTGAGCTTCACAACCGACTCAACGTGTCCCTTGAGTGTATGCAGCTCACGAAGCCTATCAATCGACAAATTAAGCATAATTCTTACTAGTTATTTTAATAAAATTCATTCTAGTTTGTAAAGAAAGCTAGTCAGTTACCTTGCAATCTCAGCTCTTCTCTTGGCTTGTTCGGCTATTTCGGACAATTCACGATAGCTACTCTTCTCGTTGAAGAGATTAGTATCTTGCGGGGTTTGCAGGCCGTGCAAAGTCCGTTGAGCAAGAGCCCATTGGGCTTCCCTCTCCTCTTTCCCGTAATCTTTCTTGGTCGTGAAAGCAGTCTTGAATTGGAAAAAAAAAAGCACAGATAGATCGAAAACGAAATTAATTTGCGTACAAAAATACGAAAAAAGTAGGCAAAAAATGCATTTTTATTCCTGTTGGTTTAACGTCATAGCAATTTTAATCCATGTGTTCCAACTTTTCGCCTTTTGGTTTAATATTTTACTACAATTGCAACAAAATTTTAAACTTAAAATGTAACAAAATTTTAAATTACAAGGACTTGAACTGCTAATAAAAAATTCACCCCAAGGATATAAATTTGGGAATTTGTTGCAATTTTAGTTATCAAAGAATTGGAATTGCAACAAAATATTATCACATGATTGAAAGGAGAAAAGTAAGAATCTTGAGAGTAAAATTGCTATGATGTTAAACCAATATGACTAAAAGTGCAATTTAGCCGAAAAAAGTAGTAGTTAACGTTTTTTCCGAAAACACATGTGCATGTACCTTGTTTTCGTACAAGTTCTGCCACGCCTTCCCGCTCAAGATGTAACGGATGGCAAATTTCATTAAATCGAGCGGAACATAAAAAACGAGACTGTAAATCCAGATAACGCCGGCCCATCCCCAGCCACAGCCTTTAATCCTCGCGAAACCCCAGTTAGCGTACACGGCTATGAGAGTCGCAACCTAGAAAAACACAAATGAATAAATAGGTAGATTTTTTTTTTCAGAATTTTTAGATTTTATATCGAGTTTTTGTTCGGTGTTTTCTTTTTTATAAAATTCTTACCAGTTGTGCAATTACGAAAGCAGTCACTAACAAAAGCCCGGGTCTCTCGACAAATGACCAGCTTCGTGATCTTGTCACGAAGATGAGAGCTTGGCTAACGATACTCACTTGCAAGTATAGAGCGGCCATCATTTCATCCTCGCTGTTTCTAATATTTTTCACGCCAAATTTGTCCTGCATTTTTATGGGCCGCGAAATTAAATGAGAAACTTTGAACTTTGTTGCAGGTCGATACACAGTTTAGGATAAAAGAAAAGGTTCACGTACATGGAAAAAGTCGGTTTTATGCATGAGCCAGAAGAATATAACGGTCATCAAGGCAAGATATCCTCCAAGAACAATGCCGGTGGCGAATATCTCTTTGAGTTTCCAGCTGTCGGGAAGTGGAGATGGCTTCACTCGATCCTTTGAGATGGTCATAATAGTACCTAAACAGACCAAAGTTAAATTTTCGATTCCTTTTACAAAGTTGAAGAATTATTAATAGCTAACAGAGGAATACAGAGGAAGAAAGAATAAATATACCGTCGTTCAAAATGGCAATGATCAAAACCATGAAGGGCGAGAAATCGAACTTCCAAATCAAAGCAATGAACATGAAACCAAACTGCAAAAAGACAAGGAAAATACATGAGAAACTCGGAAAGGATTATATATACGTGCCTTCAACTGTCACAATCTAACTTACCACTATACGGATGGTGATGGAAACTGCATAAATCTGCAAAAACAGAATACACAAAAACAAAACTTCATTAAAAAGGAGAAAAAAGCCTTTACTTGCACACGAAAGAACAAATATTTAAAATGATAATAATTGACTAAAGGAAAAGTTGGAGATTTAGTCCAATAAGTGAAACCTAATTGAGAAATAGTCTGGTGGTGATCACGTTGACTTTATAAAAAACTCCATAAAGGAAAAAAAAAAGTGACTTTTGGTCATTCCATTGACCGGTCAAATTGACTAACCGTGTGTTGTAGTTATTGGGTGTTTTGTAAAATCAACGAAACCATTGGCTATTTCTCAATTTGGTGTGAGTAATAGGACTAAATCTCCAAATTTTCCATTGACTAACCGTGTAATTCTTCATCCTCTGGAAAATGGCTCGGCTGGTCAACACCGCACTAATAATAACACTAAGTCCTGGTTCAGTCAACACGATATCCGAAGCACCTCTTGCGGCATCCGTAGCATCCGCCACCGCAATTCCAATGTCGGCTTTCTTCAAAGCCGGGGCATCGTTCACTCCATCTCCCGTCATCCCAACAATATGCTTCCTTTCTTGCAACTTCTTCACGATTTCGTATTTGTGCTCTGCTCGAAAAAAAAGAAAAATTAAAACCAAAAAAAAAAAATAATAAAAAATAGACGAATAGTNAAACTAAGGGAAACGAAAAAACGAAGTTATTGTTGAAGAGTATTATTAGCTTTACCAGTAATCATTTTCACATTTACACCAAGATTCAGAGCCCTTCGGATAGTTTCGGCACTGTCGTGCCTCGGAGGATCGAAAAGGGACAAAAGCCCGACAAATTTCCACGGGGCACCGGGAGCATCTTTCGATTTCTCGGGCAATTCCTGAAAATATAAAAATGAATTTTCTCTTTCTCGGCACAATTAACATACGAACTCACAAAAGAAACCAATATTATTCTAACTTGATAAGCAACGGCCAATGACCGGAGTCCACGCTCGGCAAACTTATCGATGACACTGTGGACTTTCTTCTTCAAATCTTCCTTGCAGTTGCAGAGCGTCAAAATCTGTTTCACAGCAAAGTGGAAAACTAAATTTTATCACATTTCATATTTTAACTTTTGTTAAGAAAAACACACAAACCTGCTCGGGAGCTCCCTTGCTAGCTCTATGCCAGTTCCCGTTGGAGTCGATGTAAGTCAGAGCCGTCCTCTTATCCACCGGGTTGAAGGGGAAGAAGTGAACCTCCCTGATACCAGCTCTTGCCTAAACAAACAAAACAATGAGCAAACCATTTGTTCTAGGAAAAATTAAATAAATAAGTCACCTCTCAGAGTAGAATAAAAATCCTGATGATGAGTAGTCAAACAAACCAAATCGACAAATATTTAGCTATTTTTGGAGCTACTAATCAAAATTCGTTAGAAACATCATTTTTGCAAGCTTTAAAACGTCACTTCCTCATCAAGACTCGGATATCTTGATTATTGAAAAAATTAAAACCCAAGCTTTTTCTACACGTTGGGTGCACGTACCTTCTTTGTTGATCGATTACCGATGAATCAATTTTTAGAAATCTTTCATTTTGTTTGTCTCGTCATGAGTTTCAAAAGCTCTAAATTAATTATAAAGATCGATTCAAAATTTATCGTTTTTATAATAGAGGAGTCAAAATGTCAGCTTCAAACAATATTTATTTCCACAAAAATAGACCACAACACACACACTTAGAGAGACACACCTCTTTGGGATCGGCAAGCGTCCCGACAATGGCCGCATCGATAGCATCCTGATTCTCGGTCCTCGAAGCCCTAGCGGCAAGCAACAAAACCTGTTCCGGATCCATCCCCTTCGCAAAAACCTCAATCAAACTCTTATCAACCGTGAGCTTGTTGAGCGTGAGAGTCCCCGTTTTATCACTACACAACACATCCATCCCGGCCATCTCCTCAATGGCAGTCATCCTCTTCGTAATCGCACCCTGCTGGGACAGCCGGTGGGACCCAATGGCCATCGTGACTGACAACACTGTCGGCATGGCGATCGGAATCCCGCCGATCAAAAGCACGAGCAAGTTGTCGATTCCCTTGCGGTACTCGCGGTGTTGGATGGGGTACATGACGATGATCTCGGTTAACATGCCGACGGCAATCGAGCAGATGCAGAAGTTGCCGATGGCGGTGAGGACTTTCTGGAAGTGCCCGACTTGATTGGTGGAGTCGACGAGGTGGGCGGCCTTGCCGAAGAAGGTGTGGACGCCGGTGGCGATGACGACGGCCTCGATCTCGCCTTGCTTGCAAGTCGAGCCGGAGAAGACCTCGTCGTGGGGGTTCTTGGTGACGGGGAGGGACTCGCCGGTGAGGGCCGACTGGTCCACCTTGAGGGGGTCTCCCTCGAGGAGGCGCGCGTCGGCCGGGATGATGTCGCCGAGCTTAATGCTGATGATGTCGCCGGGGACGAGGATGGACGCCTCCTGCTCGCTCCAACGCCCGTCTCGGAGGACCTGCGGCGGTTCGACCAGATTAGACCGTTTTGTTCTACTAGTATATATATGTATGCTAGTACAATACCCGGTACTTAAATATATTAATATTTATAGAATAAAAGTTAAAATAATTTTTATTTTTATTTTGAAATTATGTATGATGAATATGCAACAATAATAAATAACTAACAAAGTGATAATTAATTCAAATGGTGCTCGTATTTTTACATGAAATTTGTTGTCAGAAAGGTATTTTTAGTTATATTCATAAAATTATATAGGTATAAAAATGATATTATTTACAACTCCATATATTTGAGTCATTTTCTTTTTTAAAAAAAATAATAAAACAAGTTTTATAATATTGTAACAATTTCCGGTGGAGCGGTGAAATGCGTAGAGATCGGAAAGAACACCAAGAGTGAATGCACTCTGTTGGGCCGACACTGACACTAAGAGACGAAAGCTAGGGGAGCGAATGAGATTAGATACCCCAATAGTCCTAGCTGTAAACAATGGATACTAGGCGCTGTGCGTATCGACCCGTCCAGTGCTGTAGCTAACGCGTTAAGTTCACATGTATTAATTTTTCAAGTATTTTAAATTGACACAAGGGATGATGACAAAGTGTGATAGTGCAAGTTTAATAGTTGCTGATTTTTAAAAGTGTTGTGATGTGTAAAGTAACAAGATTGTGAGACGTGTCCGAGCAATATATGTATTAGGATGAATCTTCTTTTAAAGTGATGTGATATATAAAGTAACATGATTAGTTATGACAAAGACACAAAGTGTTATTATTTTTGAAAATACACTAATCGAGGTTAACGTAAGAGAAATTCAAATAACAACAACTAACTTCGAAGGATTTACCAACTAAGTTTAGTTATACTTAAATAACATAATATACTTATCGAAATTACCTTCGTTTTGGGAGCGAGGCCGGCCATGAGGGCGGCAGCTGCATTTCCGGCGTTGTTTTCCTCGATGAAACTTATGGTGGAGTTGATAACAAGCAAACAAACGATACCCACAAAATCTTGCCAGTCTGGGGGCTTGCCGCCACCGTTGGCCAGCACGATGGCCATCAAGGCGGCGGCCTCCATGACCCACGAGAGCGGGTTCCACATAAACCCTAGAAACTTGAGCAACTTGCTTTCCTATAGTAACAAAAAAAAATATTGGTAAATAGCCTTATCATTTTGTAAAAGATGAAATATAGTCACTTTTTGTTTTGTGGAAGTATAAAATATAACAATTTTTTTTCTTGTGAAATGTCACAATTACCCTTACTACAAGAAAAGGTTTATGGAGAATTTGAGACTCCATAAATCGAGTCTAGATAGTCTAGAAGCCATCTTAGATTCCCGAGAAAAGGTTTTTGTTTCAAGAGTAATTGTGTCATTTTATATGGCAAAATGGCTATATTTCTTAGAAATCAGCTATATTTCATTTTGAAAAGTGAAAAAATGCTAAATAAAAAGTGAGACTGTAAAAAAAACATACATACATACAATATGAAATGAGCCATTGTATAAAAAAAAACATACATTTTGAGTTACGTTTCGTTTCGTCATACCTTTTTCTCTTCCAATTTGTTTGGACCGAAAATTTGAAGCCGGTTGGCACCCTCGTCGGAACTCAAACCCTCCCGGGTGCATTTCAGCTGCTCAAACACTTCCTCGATTGGAACTTTTTCCTGTTATTATATTTATTTCAGGCAAGTTATATATATATATATATATATATATATATATATATATATATATATATATATATATATATATATATATATATATATATATATATATATATATATATATATATATATATATATATATATATATATATATATATATATATATATATATATATATATATATATATATATATATATATATATATATATATATATATATATATATATATATATATATATATATATATATATATATATATATATATATATATATATATATATATATATATATATATATATATATATATATATATATATATATATATATATATATATATATATATATATATATATATATATATATATATATATATATATATATATATATATATATATATATATATATATATATATATATATATATATATATATATATATATATATATATATATATATATAGGGAGTGGTTCAAATAAAAACTAGTCCTGGTGTGAGAACCGTGAGAACCGTATTTGATGCTAGTTTTTATTGTGTATGATGCTATTTTTAATATCACATGGTGCTACCATTTTCACAAATGCTATTATAAATTGTGTTGCTATTTTTAAGAAAATAAATCCATGTTAAAAATAGCATTAAAACACAATAAATCATAGCACTACTTGCAACTATAAATAGCGGTTCTCACGGTTCTCACGCTAGAACTTGGTTCTCATTTGAACCACATCCTATATATATACACTTCAAGAGAAGGCAGTGAACCAAGCACTTGTCTTTGCCAGTACAATTGGAGGTAAAAGAAATATATAAACAGTAAAAGACCATTTTAATTTGTCTACTTTGATGGTCACTCATAACTATTAGCTACTATATATAAAATATCAAAACTTGTCCTTTTTTTTATCTTATATATTTCAATGATCTATGTGTGAAGAAAATTTTTATGTTGTTACTTCTGTTTAATTCGATATAATTATTAATTAATTCATTAGCTTGAGTTGTTTTTATTCTGTCATATATATATATACACGTTGTCTAATCCAGAAATTAAAAGATAATATATCCAAAAATAGATCATTATAGTGTTTCCCAACTACCTAGACCAAAAAGGGTTCGATTGTTCAAATTATGCGCTAAAAATAAGTCCCGAGTCAAAATTTCTAAAGGTAATACTCTTTTGACTATTTTCTATGGCATTTTTTCAAAAATTATCTTAAACTTTTATTAGTAAAAAGAAAAATCAAATTACACTATGTTTTCAGAAATCAAATGGAAGAACTCAAAGTTAGAAAAATAATATCATCTCAATCATAAAGAACAATAATATAGGAAATCCCATAATGATTATTGTAATTAATTTATTTTTCACGTAACGGTCCGGTAGACCATACTGTAAGTAGACATTTTTTTTAAGTTGACTTTTGGGGAGGTGAGATATGAGTGGGTGGGACCCACCAATATAAGATAGATCGCTCAAATCCGTAAAATGATGGCGCGTCCTTTTTCACACCCCCAATATCAACGGCGTCGCTTTCCGTGTGGCCCACGCGCCCAACAAGGACCCCCAAACAAACAGAAACAAATAGAAAAGGCAAGGGAAGGGTATATATTTGAGAACTCTGAGTGCAGCTGCGCGAATAATTAATATTCAGACATTTAACGGCGAGCTTATAGCTTTTATTTTTTTTTTTAAGTATGAGTATGTGCACGAGATATTCATTAATATTTATAAATTTAAATTTTTTATTAAATAATATTTATAAATTAAAAATATAGAATTAATATATAATAAAATTTATCTATATTAATTTATTAAAAATATTATATAAAGTTTAAATTGTGCGAAATTACATAAAAATAAATATTTAAAATTAGTATACAACCCGTGCGGTGCTGATAATAAATTACACTATATACGTTTCAAAATAAGTATCATTTCAAAATTTTTATTCAGAAAATCGATTTGACTATGTGATTCCATAAAATAGTTATTTTGGTAAAATGTTATCATATATTTAATAACCTATGTGAATGATAAGAATAAATATAAGATTTAAATTGTTTCATTACTTAAAAGAATTTATTATTATATAACCTATTCAAATAAAAATAATAAGTAGTTGAGTAATTTATTAAATTATAAATAATTGACTATGTCGTTTACGTCCAAGTTAATATTGATCGGTAAGTTATGAATAATTATATTTTATTTTTAAATTTAAATATTTTATTTTTTATTTTTTTTCAATATATTATATATCAAATTTAAACCATGCAACTATAAAGGTAATAGCTGCAAGTTTTGTCAATATATTATATTTCAAATTTAAATCATGCAACTAATAAAGGTAATAGCCGCAATATTTGACCAAAATGATTATGTACATTAATTTAGACAAGATTTTTTAAATTTTGGCCAAAAATAATACTCAATATAGTAAATACTCTAGGCGCGAGAAATTAAATGTTCTTTTGTTGATTTTTAGTTGTTATTTCAAGTAAATATCACTTACTCTTTATATATTAACAGATTAAAAAAAACAGTACAAACAATTCAACTCCAAAATAACACCCCTAATATAGCTAATAAGTACGAATATTTATTTGGCATTAGCACTTGGAAAAGTTTTAGATTCCCAAAAACTGCAAATATCGAAACAATAGGGGGTTGGGAAAAAGTACCACGGAAAAAGTACCCAACGAATTTTTCGTTATAAAAACCAAAACCAGGCGTAAAAAAGCAGCACCACACAATTTTATCTGCCTCAATTATTAAAAGCAAAAGCAAACAAAAAAAAGGTAAATTAAAATATAACAGGCTCTGCACAGAAATTACAAATGGAAATAAAAGAAAAGAAGAAGATATTTTCTATACTTATTACTTAAATTTTATTTTTTTAAATCCAATAACAATAAAGGTGATATTTTTCCTTTATTTATTTATTTNAAAGCAGTGACAGAAAGATTACTTGAAGCACTGAAGCAGAACACAAAAAAACATCTGAAGGTTCAACAAGTTTGAACCGTCAGATCAACTCATTTTTCCCTATGCAAATTATCTTCTTATATAGTCAAAATAAGAACAAAGAAATTGTTCCTTCATAATTCCACTAATTCAATAGTTACTAGGAAAAAAAAAAATGAACCTTTACATATTCATCACATCACAATCCCAGAAAACCCATGAAACAGGAAACAAAAACAGGCAAATCCCACTTCACAAAACAATAAAAAGAACCAAAAATGAACAAAAACAACATAAGAAAAATAAAGTAAAATTCAAAAGTTGAGAGAATTTTAATTTACCAAATCAACAGTCTCATTCTTGATCTCTTCAAGGCTGAGGCCCTTGTCACCACCCATGTTTGGTCCCAGCAGCAATATATTTTTCAATAATCTTTTGCCTTAGAGAGGTAAAAAATAAGACAAAATCACAAGAGTCTGATTGATATGTAATCGGAGTCACAAGAGAATTTCCATTCTCCAATAAATGGAAAGATGGAAAATTTTGAAAAAGCGTGAAAAAAAAAGAAAGATAGAAATAAGCAAATTTGAGTGTGTTTGGGGATGAGATTTTTTATGGCTATACCCTCTCTTTTTATACCCTCTCAACAAACGATACCCGCCGTACGTTTTATCCCTTGTAACAGTAACACCCTTCCTCACATATGGCTCTTTCTCTCTCCCTTAATATATAATTTATTAATATAATTAAATGTTAATATTCAGAAATTTTTATGTGATAAAGTTGATTTAAACGATATATGGGTCAATCCGTTTATACTTTATACTATCAAATTATATTATTTTTATTTATTTTACTTTTTTAAATATGCATTTACTACATATAAATATATATATATATTTCTAAAAAAGGCATGTCATGCTAATGATTGGGCTGGTATAACATGATACACATATTATAAATTATTATATGTATGTATAAAATAGAAATATATAGGTCTTGCAAGTTTTTTTTTAAAATAAAATAAAAAAATAAATAAAAAATAAAAAGTGGGAAAATAGTATAGTTTTAAATGAGTATCTTGTTAGGAGATGATATTTTTTCCAATGTATAGCATAGTGGTGGTTATTTTAAGAGATTACATATTCTCAAATAATGAAATAAAAATATAAATTTTTTTTATAAAAGTCTCATTTTTGTAAAGGTTGTATTTACTTAAAATAGTATTGTTTTCCAGCCAAAATATATTTTGTTATTAAATAAAAATTTTAATTTTTTTTCTATTTGCTTTTGGTAATTTTTTTAGTATTGTAGTGAAACTTTTATTTTTATTTTAGGTAATATGATATTAAATAATAATATGATAAATTAATCGGTCCAAGTACAACTATTTATAAATTAAAAAAAAATATTTTTTTGTTTTTCTAAAACGCCTATATTAAAATGATAAACCAACAAGTCAATTGTCAAGCTGTCATGTAAAATATTAGATTATAAATAACAAAAATATTTGCAATATATATTGTTATCAATTATGATAAATGAATTAATTATTTAATTTATTGAACCTCCATGCAAATATTAAGTTTAGAATAAAAAATTAAATATTTATTAGATATATTGTTACAAATTATGATGACAAACCAACGGATCATCTGTCGAACTATCTATATAAATTATTAACGTAGTAAGAAAAAATAAAATATTTATAATATATATTGTTATAAATTACAACAATAAATCAACAATTAATCTCTTCAACAATATTGATGTAAATGTTAGCTTAGGGAAAAAAACATAATATTTATAATGCATATTATTAAAATTATAATGATAAATCAACCAATAACGAAATGTTATGTGAATTATTTAGAGAAAAAATTAAAATACTTATGTTATACATTATTATAAATTAATAAAAAATTCAAATAATTTTGATGTGATTGGTCTATAATATTTACCATAATATTTCAATTTCACTATCACTTATTTAGAAATTGAAATAATGTATTGTAATAAGGTATGAGTAAGGAGAGAGAGAGAGAGCTCATGTAAAAATTAAATATTTGTATATGTTATTTTTTATTAAAATAAAATTATAATAAATTAATATTCAGGAACGGGCTAGTGTTTGTTCGATTATTAAACTAGCCAAGTTTACTATTCGAACTCGACTCGATTAACAAATAAAAAGTTTTCGCTGCACACGAATCAACTCGAACAAGTTTTGTTAGCAACTCTATCTAATATGTTTATCAATTTCTTTTATTTTTTTTATCCTAGTTGAATAAAAGCTCAATTCTGTAATTCAGTTTTAGCCGCCAGTCTAGGCGTTAGGCAGCACCTAAGGGCCATAAAAAAATTTCTATTGGCATTTTGAAGATTTTAACCACAATTTTTTTCAGGGGTTGAAATATGATTCGCACAAAAATTTTGACGAAAATTATATATTTTAATAAAAAAATTTATTAGAAAAATGGCTGTTAGAATAATCAAATTCTAACTAAAATTAAAAAAACAAATTAATTAAAATATAATATTTTTATGTTAATATGCGTTGGAATATCCAGGAAAATTTCTCAACATAAATTATACAATTGAAATATTTTAACATTTATTTTTTTTGTTGGAGTATCATAATTTTCTTGGTAGTGTACAATGAAAGATTAGTAATTTTTTTGTTGGAGTATCATAATTTTCTTGTTACTAAAGTATGTTTCTCATGATCATCTTTATATGTAAAAGTATAATAGCATGTTGATACATAAAACTACACTAGCTAATACATGATTATGTTAAAGATTAGTTTTCCCCACTAAGTTTTCATGTAACTATCAGAATTCAGAAGTCGCACCTTAATTTTATCACAAAGAAAAACTGATTTTCCACTCAAATCACAATTAATTAGTTGTTAATGAGTCTATAAACGTTTGATAACACAAATTTTGTGAAACAAAGAGAAAAATACACGATTGGTACTGCAATAAAATTTTTTTGACTCCATTAAACTTAATCAAATGAAACTGGCTGAATTATTATTGATGATAGGGATTTCAGTGTATATTTATCCATCAAGTCAACGTTCCTAATTATTATTGTTAATGTTTGGGATTAACATAACTAATTCAAACAACTATTTACTGCACGGTGAAATTCACATTTTTTTAATGGATTAAATACCTAATTTATACTCAAAATGTTGATTACCAAATCTAATGGACTGAGAATATTATCATATAAATTGAATAATAATCAAATTACAACACATGATTAAGCGAACAACAACCTATTGTCAGTGGTATGTTTACTTTTACGGAGTTTTCCTTTATTTCGTTGGATGAAATACTGTATTGTTTTCATCTCCATTATTCATATAAAAAATAATTATTTTAAATAATATCATATATATTTGATCTAAAGAAAATTAATTTTGCTGGCATATAGTTCTTACCAAACATTTTTATGTGGTTGATAAACACATTTTAATATATCTTCACATAGTCATAAATAAAGAAAAAGTATTCCATTAATTATGGACCCTCACTAAACACCAAATATTTGGTGAAAAAGTATTGATACTCATCATGAACCATGAAACCAATGCCGAATGTGATGCTTAATTAATGCCAACTTTATTTATTAAGAAAATAGAAAAAGAGAGTAGCCTGACAAGTTTTATATAAGGGAAACAGTTAACTAAATTTTAGTAATTATAAATTATATTACAGTGGTCGTGAATAAAAGGATAGACTCCAGAGAGAAATTAGGGTCATTGACTTTAATCGGGTGAGGCCCGCCAACGAACAGCAAAAAGGTCATCGCATCTTCACAGGAAACGGTACCGTTAGAATTAACGATCCCACTTTTCTTTCTGCAAAATAATTATTCCATTTA
>BKCP01010403.1:1184101-1206555 GCA_008636005.1 Striga asiatica
ATGGAGATCGAGAAGCAATTCTTGAAACTAATTTATGATAAAAGGCCAGAATAAATATAGGCAGATAAATAAATAATTAAATATCTTCTTCACTAATATTATGTACTATATATGTATAATTGATGAATTCGTACACAAATCATAACCATAATTCTTAAGTGCAGAATTACATATGGCATAGCAATAAAAAAAAAAAAAAAGTTGAATTATTATGCTTATAATTGGAGTATAAATGAAAATTTTCTACTTTCACTTGTTGTGCAAAGGGTTTGACCCGGTTGGCACAAGTCGCTTATTTTCCGACACAATCTTGTTTCTTGATGAATACCTGGCAAAATGTAGCCTGATTGAGGTTCCTTTTCTGGCGAATTCCGGTAAGGGCGCGTTTGGTTCGGTCTCGTGATTGCTCGGAGGCAGGATAAACTCTTTTGCTTGAATCTCATGTTGCACAAGAACAAGTAGTAGTACAAAAATCCTCATCTCAAAAGCTTAAAACTCTCAACTGATTTTTTTTCTTCAAGAATGATTTTATTTGTGTGTAGATTGTTTACTTATATACTTGAAAGTGACAAAGTATAGACTATAGAGTATATAGATTTTCATGGGGTGTGTTTGGTGGGAGCAAAAGGAAACAAAGTGGTTTGAAGGTTTGAAAGGCATTTATTTTACTATGTACAATGGAAATTCTTTTTGATCTCCATATCATAAGGTCTCACCAAACTGCATTAATTGCTTTGGAAATGAATCAATGAACCATTGGATATAAAAAGAAAATGAAACAGAAAGCGAACCTGGGATTGGTGTCAAATTAAGGGAAGAGTCGATCCTACCGTAGTGCAGTTATCTAATTTTTACCGTTAGATCAACACACACACCCATGTGGGTATGTGTGTATGTGTGTTGATCAAATAGTAAAAGACCCGATAATTTCAGTGCGGGACTGCAGTGCAGTTACTTGATTTTTATCGTCAGATCAACACACACTCATGTGGGTATATGGGTATATGTGTATGTGTGTCGATCCAATAGTAAAAGACCCGATGATTTCAGTGTGGGACTGCAGTGCGGTTATCTGGTTTTTATCGTTAGATCAACACACACTTTATTTTTACCGTTAGATCAACACACAGTACTCATGTGGACATGTGTGTGTTGATCAACAGTAAAAGACCCGGTAATTTCAGTGCAGTCAGTAAATAAAAGGAAATGGGAAAAAGGGGTAAGTTAGAAAACATTGGACTAAGATATGTTTGTGTCCAAATGAGGGGTAAGTTAGAATCCATTGGAAAACACACTCTTACACAATCGTATTGATCCAACGGTTAAAAATTTTGTCTAAGCAGATAGGATGAAATTTGCCTCAAATGAAGTGAAAAACCTAAGAAGTCAATAAAATGGATTAATAAGAACTCAATAGAAACACACAATTAACAACTTAAAAGCAAAACAACTAGACTACAATTCACCCCAAATGCATTGCAAGCATTGAAAAACCCAACAAGACAATAAAATGGATTAATAAACAACTAAATAGAAACACACAATTTAACAACTTAAAAGAAAAACAACTGGACTGCAATTTCCATCCTGTAATTCTTAGAGACTGACAATTTTAATTCTTATTTTGAATTCTTTTTGTTTTAGCAGTTGCAATATTGGCAATTCTGTTAAAAAAGAAAGTATGATTGTTTAATAATTACATTTGCCTAAAATTGTTAAAAAAGATTGGAAAAAATAAAATAAAATTGTTAAAAAAGATATGATTGTCCAACTATTACACTATTATGTTTTATGGGCTCATAGGCCCTTTGCACATTGTTTCTGAAAATCTGTATATATATAATAAGAATTACTATTTACTACATTTAGAAAGTAATTCCCGCTAAAAAAATTAATTGTATACTATAAATAGAAATAAAAGATAGAGTATTAAATGCAATAGTCAATTTGTTAGGTCAACTGCATGAATCTCGCCAGCGTACTAACCATATTTTCAAAAACAGTTTGTACAGAATTTTGTGATACTTATCCTTAACATAATCTTAATAATTATTTTATAAGTCCAACCCATAAACATAAATCTAGGCGTGGATAACTAAGAAAAAAAAGATTATTTTTTAATTGAATAAGTAGTTCGGCCATAGATTTTCAGACTAGCTAAATTTGAACTTAATTGAACAAAAGTAGTTCTGCCATAGATTTTCAAACTATTTTGTACGTCTTTTTTAATAAAAAATATTTTGTACGTTATTTTTAATGATAATTCGGGTATCTAAATATTTATTATGCATAAATTACTAAACATAAAAAAAAAACGAATTTCCAATACATTTTGTACTCACGTGACGTGTTTTTGTATCATAATTCTGGTATCTAAATATTTATTATGCTTGCTGACGTGTGCTTGTAAACGGTAAAAAAACTAATTTTCAAAATATGTTGCACTCACATCTTTTTGGGAAATATGCTTGGCGTGTACTTGCACTCACATCTTTTTGCCAACGTGTATCCAAATACATGTTTTATGTTCTTTTATACAATAATTTTATAGTATTTACAATAAAATATGCTCGGTTGTTGGCTCCGTGATGGAGCCAACAGTTGACTCCTTAGCATTACTTGTAAATTATATCACGTGTTAACCCACATTATTATTTAATATTATTTATTTACATCTTTAATTTATAACTAACATTTAATATTGTTTACACGTATATCACACGGCTACGCACTAGTTATATGGGAAATTTTCATGTATACTTACATATTTTTAGATAATTGCAATATTATCATCCATACCAATTAAATTTTGTATATACCTAAAAGATAAATATTAATTATAATCATGCCTAAAATCAGTTATAAGGTAAGTGGAACAACCTTCCATGTTCCTAGCGCGTAATCTCAGGAAATCGGGCAAAGAGTACGAAATTTCACGAAATCTTCGTCGCCTATATATATTGCTTTAACATATACTGCAAATAAACTGTACATATACCCGTCGAACGTCTTCCTGTTAATGTCATGAGAAAATATACCGAGAATATACTGATAATATACCGTCGAACGTCTTCCTGTTAATGCCATGAGAAAATATACCGAAAAGATATTGATAATATACCGAAAATTTTTAACTATTACATACTATCGAACGTCTTCCTATTAATGTCATGAGAAAAAAAAATGGAAAACAGTGAAACATGACTAAAAATATACTGGAAATAAACCACACAATTTTCATTGAACAATAAAAACAAGAAAAAACTACAAAGTATAGACTCAAAAAATCAACTGAACACAAACAAAATGATACAAATAAGCAATTCTCATTCCTCCCAAAAGACTAATAATATACTGAAGAAAATCAATCCGACCGAAACAAACATTCGTCAACAAAAAAATTTGCTAATATACTAAACATAAGCTTATTTTTTGGCAGGGACGCGGGTCATATACTGTACATATACTGCATATATACTCAGAAAAAATAAACTATAAATAAACTATCCCCAACCCATTTTGACGCTCGCAAATCGCAATCGCTCCAAACAACCGTAACCAGGTAAATTCGTCTAAAATTAATAGCAAACTACGTGGAGATATGGCTTGATTTCATGATCCCCAAGCCATTTCCGAAGCTCGAAATCGCAAGACCAATCGATTTTCAATCGTACAAGAAAACAAAAAATCCAAAAAACCGTAACCGGGTAAATTTGTTTGAGATAGCCTCCGAGCAGCCATCGCGAACACTTTTCTCCCGTTGACGAGACCACCGGCGATGGCCCCGCATACGAACAGCACCGCGCCGGAGAGCCGTTCGAGATGCCACAAGTCTCAGCCGCACCAGGTCGAGGAAAGTCGCGATCCGCTGCAACCCTAGCGTCGGCGATCGATCTCCAGCTGTCCTCGCCGTCGCAGCCGCGAAGAAACGACCGCACCTTGACGGGGAGGCAGAACGCCACCTCTCCGACACCACCCCAAATCGCCACCCCCTGAGCCGACGGCGCCCATTCCCATCGCCGTCAATAGCCAATTTCGGCCAGAGGTAATTGAGTAGTTGAAAATGGAAGAAAATTAAAAGGGGAATTTTTAGAAGTAAATTTGCAGTGAAGAGGGTGAATTTGAAGAAGAAGAAGAAGAAGAAGAAGAAATGGAGATCTGCGAAGGAGGAGAAGTAAAGGAAGAGGAAAGAAAAGTGACGGGAAATAAGAAGAAAAGAAAGAGGAGGAGGAAAAGAAAAAGGGAAAAGAAAAGAAAAATGTATTAATTATCTCAATTAATTCATTTTTCATATTTAAATCTTAAATTAATAAACTTATAAAATCTGGTACATGTGCAAATATGTTGGAATGATTTTGTATTTTTGCAAATAAATATTAATTGGATGTAAATATGTAATATAAAATATATATGATTGTATGGAGTGTAAATTCCTCTAGTTATATTAGTTAAAATTAAAATATTTTGAGTGAAATGGGTAGGTATTAGGCTTTATATATGACGGCCCAAACAAATTTTTAGCCTGCCCAGCCGGATTTTAAGATTTGGAAGTGTAATTCTTTTTTTTTTTCAAAAAAAAATCTATTTAATAGGTCAGTCTTTATTTGATCTTTTAGTACTTTCCAGAAAAGTCAACTGCATTAAATGTCATTACTATTTTGGTATTATAATATTTTATTTATTTATTTATTTTAAAAAAATAAGTATAATAAAAATATTTTAATAATAAAAAACCAAATACCAAATAAAAAATGTAGACTTTGACTTATTTGATTATACTTGGTATTTGATTATACCAAATATGTTCCTATTTAGTATATACATTAAATACTTACTAAAGTACTTATTTGTTTTATTTGTCAAAGTTAAGTATAGATTTGTTTATATTATCAAATCATAAAAAAATATTAAATCCATATTGTGAAAAAAAAATCATATAATTTTATAATAACATAACTACACTATTTAACAATATTTCTTTTTTATTATATAATAAAATAATAATTAATCATTATATGATGAACAACAACAAATAAAACTGTTACTTTCTTTTATACCAAGGGATAAATTTATATGCTAAAATTAATTTTTTATTAGTATAAATGTTTTAGTGAGACAATATATTAATTATTTTACAAGCTAGCCCTAACTTTCTCATATTTAATGTTTTAAAAGATGTAGAAAAAAACTTATAATAACTCTATTGTTTTTTAGACTTACACGTTGATTAAAAGAGGTAAAAATTCCTAATATTTTAGACTTAACGTTGATTGACACCATAGATTATTTAGTAAAATTCCTAATTGTAATAAAAAAATCAACTTTTACTATATTTTAGAATATCTTTAAATTCATTATAAAAAAAAAACTACAATGAAAAAAGCAAGTCAGCTATATATCGATATGTTGTACTCCTCAAATCACATTCACAATTTGGCTACAAGGAAAGGAAACTCATTGATTAAAATATTATTTTATCAGTAGTCTTAATGTACAAGAGACTTTAAGACTTTACTTGAATATTATAAAACTTTTATTGAACATTGTACAATATTCTTGCGTATTATAAACTTTTATTAAATATTGCATCTTATAATATAATATTCTCTAAATAAATATATCCCGTGGGACACGTACTATATATATCCCGTACATTTTTCTTTATTCATGTATATAATTATAAGCCTGGATAAATAGCCTTAAAAGTGTGCACTCCGTGCGTCGCACGGGCTCTGTACTAGTGTTATTTATTGCCGGTCAAACTTCACCTATCAAAAATTATTTTATGTTAGCACTATTATTTCAAAGTTATTTCCTACTATACAGAAACAATATCTAGACCTAGGCAAGTGTTTTTTCTTATGTAATTTACCAGTTTTACCTTTTAAATTGTTAAACATCATGCTATCCAAATCATTCTCCCTGTACCATGTAATGAAATGATTAAGGTCACTCTCTAGATGAATATTAGATTATCTTTTCCTCATCTTTATGCCATTACTCTAATTCTGTCACTTTGAATCCAACCTTTAATTGGAATTCATATTATTAGACAAAGGGTTTAAAATATATGTATTTCGTAGTTAGAAATTAGACTACTTGGTAACTGGTAAGTCATATTTTTCTACACGATACTTTTCTATTTTGATTTTGGGTAGATAATATAATCAATAGATATACCATAAGAGCTGTTTTGGTGCATTTTCAAATTCAGACCTCAAAAAAGCCATTTTCATATATAGTCCGTATATATTCAAATATAAATAATTAAATATTTGAACTTATCTCATTTGTATATAGTGGTTATCCGAACAGAGTTATTCAAAAACACAAGCTGGATTTGGCTTGGTGAAAAATCAAAGTTGGACTCGTTCCTTACTGAAATGTCGAGGTCAAATAACTAACTGACCTCGTTTATTAAACAATCTTATTTAGTTATGTATTTATTTATTTATCATTCATGGGTTTTCATTGTTCTCACAGAGGGTTGCAGAAAATCACTCGGACCCAAACACTCGCACACCATCTGAAGGGGAAAAAGAATGCACTGAATCTGCTTAAAGCTGCAAGCTTTTTGCATCTGAAAGAGTGAATCAAAAGAGATGTTCCGTTTTTTTTTTCATCCGAAAAGATTTCAGGAAGATTCTCAAGCGCAAGGACAGTGATGCTGGTGAAAAGGGTTCGCAATTTCTTCTCTAATCTTTTTCTGTTTCCATTTTTCGCTGCATTTTTGCTCTCAATTTTTACTTTTTTTACGAAGGGGTATCGTTAATTTTGAATTGCAAAATGTCGGCGCATTCTTGATTTTGTGTGTTATTTTTGCAAAAGATCAATTATATAAGAGGTTGTTGTTAAAAGCTACAACCTTTCGGAACAATATTTTCTCAACTAATTTGATTTATGGTCTTTTCTAGGAGCTTTAGCATTGTTTCTATTATACTCGGTTAGAACTTCGAGCAGTCCTAATCAACTGTTGATCTAAATCTCAATAGCTATTTAGTTTATTAATATATAGAGTTTGATGAATGTAAGTTATGCTTCTTCTGCTTCGACCATTGGCGTATATGACCTAACCTTAGAACACGAATCATAGGATCAGCTATTATGATTGTCGAGTAGGACTTTTGTATGAATGTAATATCTTATATGTTCACATACCCTCAACTTTCCCTTGTGCTCGAACCGGACCAATTGTTGATTACATAATTGATTTGTTGAGAATGATTTGCATGTGGCCATTTACATTCTTTATTTTACTAAAGTTGAAGAGGATTAGATCTTTAATTTGTAAGAGCTACATGTCGGCAATTTGATGTAATTTGTCAATGGAAAATCTGAAAGTCGAAATAATGCTATGAGATCTTTAAACCAACATGGTGACTCTTTCATAACTTAGTTATAAAGAAGAATTAATATCACTTACACTTTATTATTGTTACTCAGTTACTGTTAAGAAAGGTTCCCAAAGTTGCTTATTTTATTAGAGAATTTAAAAAAATATTGTGAACGTCTGCAAAAAGAGCTTGAAGCTCAACATGCTTCTCAAAGATAGTGTGTTTGTGTATTGTTCGAGTTCTGTACGTAATACTATTAGCTTTGACTTTTGTTTAATTGTGTATGGAATATCTTGTGTGCAAGTTGAGTTATGTGTCAATGTTCTGTAGCTTATACTGCAAGATGGGAACAAAAAGGCCTAGAAACATTAATTTTAAGAAAGCTGAAACAATCAATGTAAGGTTTTCTAAGTATTATTATTCTTGTATAAGCAATTAAGTATTATTTTTTATTTATTTATAATTAAATATTATGTCATAGGTTGGAGTTATAGTTGAAGATGGAGCCTTAAGGTTGGAGAACAAGTTAATTAGTTTGAAAGAAAAGGTGAATTATATGGTTCGACCCATGACCAATATGGATTTGAAGTTAGATGGATTATTTGATTTGGTTAATTCTCTTAAAGGCTCAATTATTGATGAAGTTGTTGAGAAGTTAATATCAAAAGATACATCTAACATACTGAAGGCAAAACATTCAAAAAATGAACCCGAATTCGATCATAAAGCATTTGTTGATGCAACGCATTCTCGTGAAAAATTAGATGCCGCTACTAAAAAAATATTATTATAAGTTCAAAGTTGATGCATCTATGAGTGGAATGGGTATGAGTAGAATAAAATTGCATGAGCTTCATATAGTGTTAAGTGATTCATCTATAGTAACTCCATGAGATTTAAAGAAATAAGGAAAAGAGTGATATATACAAAATCAAATGCTTCCAATGCGTATGAAGAAGTTTCTTCCAAATTTATGAGTTCGAAGAATGACACAAAGAGTCCTTGAAGAGGCAAGTAAAAGTATCTATTTCATATGCATAAATTTGCTTACAAACTACATCTAGAAATTTGGTTAGAAGTTTCTCGCTATTCATATCCCATAGCATGTTATTTATTTTTGTATTAGAGTGTTGGAGAGGATTTTAGTATTGAAGAGAAGAATATTTTGAAGTACATATCCGATATAAACCACAGCCAAAAGAGTTTATTTGTAGGAACTATACTTTTATCATTAAAATGCATATAAAATTTATTGCTAATTTATTTTCTTTTATGATGTTGCAAATGAAATGATCGTGATGAGAGAATTTGGAGATAGTATACAGTTAAAACAACTATAGACTTCAAAGTGGCTAAGAATTTATGTTAAAACCTTATAATGATCGAGTGTATTTGTGTTGATTTGATTTGTAGATTTAAAATCTATACGCTTGTATGCTAACATGGGATAATCGAAACGATGCCTCTAAAATACCGACTAAAAATTGGTTTATACCAACTTATGTCTCGGTAAGTCATTGATATTCCACTTGCATCATTATTTAGTTTAATATATATAATTTGATCAAACAATTTGTGATGCAACCATACATTATTGAAAAGAAGAAGGGTTGTGATGTTGGTAGCAAATATAAAGAGGATATTCAGAAATGTGAAAAGGTAATGATATGTGAAAAGGTAATGATCTGAACATTTCTGAATATCCTCTCTATATTTATCTTCACACAAAAAATAATGAAATGTGCTACCAACATCATAACCCTTCCTCTTTTCAATAATGTATTGTTGCATCACAAAATGTTTGATAAATTATATATCTTCAAGTAAATAATAATGTAAGTGGATTATCGATGACTTACCCAGACATAGGTTGGGCATAAACCAATTTTTAGTCCGAATTTTTAGTCCGTATTTTAGAGGCATCGTTTCGATTATCCCATGTTAGCATGCAAGCGTATATCTTTCAAATCTACTATCAACACAATTACACTCGATCATTATAACCTTTAAACATAAATAAACTTACTTCTGCGCTTAGCCACTTTGAAGTCTGTAGTCGTTTTAACTGTATTCTGTCTCCAAATTCTCCTAACATCAGCACGATCATTTCACTTGCAACATCAAAGAAGAAAATTAATTAGCAATAAATTTTATATGCATACTAATGATAGAAGTATAGTGCCTCTTGTGGTTGTGGTTTATATCGAATATGTACTTCAAAACATTCTTCTCTTCAAAACTAAAATCCTCGTCAACACCCTAATACAAAAATAAATCATAAAACATGCTATGGGATATGAATAACTAGAAACTTTTAACCAAAGTTCTAGTGTAGTTTGTAAGCAAATTTATGCATGTGAAAAAATTACCTTTGCTTGACTCTCCAAGGGACTCTTTGTGTCATTCTTTGAACTCATAAATTTGGAAGAAACTTCTTCAGAAGCAATGTAAGCATTTGATTTTGTATATATCACTCTTTCGCCTTCTTTTTTTAAGTCTAATGGGGTTTCTATAGATGAATCACTTAACACACCTCATGTGAGTTTATTCTACCAATACCCATTCCACTCATATATGCATCAAATTCAAAATTATAATGAATTTTTTTAGCAACGGCATCTAATTTTTCACGAGAATAGGTTGCATCAACAAATGCTTCATGATCGAATTCGGGTTCATCTTTTGAATGTTTTGCCTTTGGAGTGGTAGATTTATTTTTGATATTAACTTCTCGACAACTTCATCAATAATTGAGCCTTTAAGAGAATTAACCAAATCAAACAATCCATCTAACTTCAGATCCACATCGGCCATGCCCTGAACCATATTATTCATCTTTTCTTCCAAACTAATTAACTTGTTCTCCAACCTTAAGGCTCCATCTTCAACTATAACTCCAACCAACGATAGAATATTAATTATAAATAAATTAAAAGTAATACTTAATTGGTTATAAAAGAATAATAAATACATCATTGAAACTTAGAAAACTTTACATTTATTGTTTCAGTTTTTTTAAAATTAATCTTTCTAGGCCTTTTTGTTCCCATCTAGCAGTATAAGCCACAAAACATTGAAACATAACTCAATTCGCACAAACCATATTTCATACCCAATTAAACAAAAGCCAAAGCTGATAGTATTACGTATAGAACTCAACACACTACCTTTAGTTTGAGAAGCACGTTGAGCTTCAAACTCCTTTTGCAAAACGTTCATAATATTTTTTTTTTAAAATTCTCTAATAAAATAAGCAACTCTGGGAACAGTAACAAAAACATAAAGTGTAAGTGATGTTAATTCTTCTTTATAAGTTATGAAAGAGCCACCAGGTGGAATAAAGAACTCATAGATTGCACTCGTTCGAGCAGTGGCGGAATTTCAAGGCTGCCCAATCGCACGGTCGCTGACGGGTATGTTCACAATTTTGGGCCTGTGCAGTAGCAGCCATGCACCGGCTGCGACTTTGATGAGCCACCGGCCGTCGCACACCGACGTGCAGCCGCGGGTAGAGGCGACCAGCAGGGCACGCGTCGCCGGGGCTGGGTCTCGGCTAACCTCGGGTTTTGACCAACGACGTGGAGGTGACGCCAGCAATGGGAATCGGTGTGTTGCGTAGACGAGCCATTTTACGACGGACCGCCGGTTTTTCGATAACGAGCCATTTTACAACGGACCTTCGGTTTTCGATGAGGAGGCTCCGGGGGCAGGAGGAATTCATCGTGGAGTGTAATTCTCTTTAGAGCAACACCAACAAAGACTGTGACAAATACTGTGGTGTTTCGAAATTCATCCTATCTCATCCCAGCATGGTCTGTTAGCATCATTCCGGAATGCGAATATGTAGTTTTCAACACAGCAAAGGTCAGTGCTCAAAGTTTGACAGTTGAGTTGTTACCGATAAATTTGTAGTTATCAGCTATGTTGCCAAGTAATGGCTTGGAAGGTCTTCAGTGGGATGTGTTTGCAAAGAAAGCCGGAATTTGGGGTGCTTCAGATTTCACTAATAATGAATTGTTGGACCATGGTAACACTACAAAAGGTACTACAGACCACCTCTGGTATACAACAAGTTTACAAGTTGATGTGAATGACGAGATATTGAAAAAGGTACAGATCCTATGCTTGTTATTGAATCAAAGGTCCTATGCTTTATTGAAAATGACTGTTGGTGTTCAGACTTCACATCTATGGTTTTATTCAATTGATTTTTTGAATGAAATAAAATTTGATTGGTTTTATGGTGTTTGAGATTGAGATCTCATTCTTATCCTTCTCATTCGTATGTTTCCCTACATCACTCGGATGCCTTTTCCTATTTGGTTTGAATCCGGGGCCCACGAGCATCAGCAAGAACCGGCCAAAGCACTCTCTAAAAAGAAGTGGAAATTATTGTTCTCTTGGTTTTGAATCAGCACATGTAGTTAACCTTGAATAATTAGTGTTCTGGTGTGTATGTGCATTTGTAGAGTTGGTTAGTTGTGTTACGAAAGCCGAGTTTTTTTACGCGCTTGTCGAGTCCTATGTGTTTTTCGATCGGTTTTGGCCGATTTATGTATTTATTTATTTGCTTATTTTTTAATATTTTGCCAGAACAGTTTTGAGGAGTTGTCCAGTATGAAGACTGCAGGTAGACAGACTGTAACTTATATACCAACTTATTAAGTCCTTTTNTTATTATTATTATTATTATTATTATTATTATTATTATTATTATTATTATTATTTTTGTAATGAAAATGAATTGTAGTCAAATAACCGGTATCCATGATGATAAATTATAATGAACTAAATAACCTTAGTAGGATGAAGGACCCAACAAATCTGGAACCAGAATAAACTATACATACAAAAATTATTTAACAGGAAACAATTTACATAAATTTAAAAACAAAATTCACCTAATTAATCATATTCTTATGTGAGATTTTAAATGATGTGAAAAATAAATGCACAAGAATCAACAATCGAGACTTGGACCAGCTGAGGTATTAATGGTGAAAGGTTACAAGTTAAAAATTATACTAATAATTAAAACCTTTTGACTAACTCTTACACCATAAACATATATAACCCCTCATGATAATTTTTTTTTATATATTTAACTACTAGGAAATATTTTGATAATTTATTAAATAAACATCAACAATAGCAAATTCTCTCTTAAAAAAAGTATCTCTAAAATTAAACAGCGAGTCTTTTTTTTCAAAAAACAGCGAGTCAAATATGAGTTTCTTTTAACTTTAATTTTGGTTTCCTCCTAGGGGTCATACCCCTAACGCATTGTTTTTCTTTGGCATTCATAATCACTCAATTATAATTAATACCATAATTAAAATTGAGATCAATTCCCCTTTGCATCCCCGTATAATTATATAAATCCCCTAACTAGACCTTCCTAATTATAACTCTCACAAGAAACTCTCATCATCATCATATATACATAATTCATCCACCATGGATGAAAAAAATGACGAAGAAGTTCGTCTCGGGCTCGACTTGGCTCTCGGCTTGAACGATTGTAATCCGAAGAAAAACGCAAACACTCCACAAAACAACAAACGGGCGTTTTTTCTCGATCTTTCGATCCCTCTTCATCAGACGAGCAATCACGGCACGACTCACGAGTCGAGCTCTTCACGGATTAATAACGATTTTCGCGGCAAATTAGTGGATGATGATGAAAGCAAACTTATCATGGATTTTAGCTGCAGGAAAAAATTGAGGCTCACTAGAGACCAAACCACATTGCTTGAAGATAGTTTCAAGAAGCAGACTACTCTTAATACAGTTAATCTATCTATCTATCTATCTATCTGTTGGTCGATCTTTATTTATATATATATATATATATTTTGGGTTTTTCGTTATGATTTTAGGCGGATGGAAAAAGACGAAATTATTAATTTGAGATTTATTTTTGGGGGGCTGATATGTGAAATGCAAAATTAATTGATTTTGGTCACACAGGCTCAAAAACAAGCTCTTGCGGAGAAATTGAATCTCAAAGCAAGACAAGTTGAAGTTTGGTTTCAAAACAGAAGAGCAAGGTACATATATAGCAAGCTATTATTTTCAATCTTCCTAAAATATTTCATATACACACACAAAAAATAAAAATCCAATGAAAAAATCAATAGGAAAATATTCCAATTGAATTTCATATGGATATTCCAATGTTATAAATTTCATAGGAGTTGGCTGTCAACACTAAAATCTTCCATTGGAATTATATTTCTATTGGAATTCTAACGGTTCATTGTTGTATTTCTGTTAGAATTGGCTTTTTCAGCTAATAATTCCAACGGCTGTCGTTGATTTTTGCAACAAAAATTACAAGAATGGACTTACTGATGGAATATATATATAATTGATGAAATTTTTCTTGGAAATTGATGATTTCTAATAGTGATATATTATTATTTGTTGCTTTTTTACTCCATGAATAGAAAATGATTGCACCAATTTATCCTAACATGCACTCTTGTAATGGTCACATAATAATTTTGTTTGGCCACAATCACAAATTAAACTCAAAACCTAAACAAAATAAATCAAAAATCAAAGCACAAAAACAAAAGGCATGCTTTGTTTGTTTATTTATTGACAATGCCCATTACTATTTNTGCAACCATATTGGAAAACTTAATTAGTTCTCTTAATTGATGCTTATAATGCAGGACAAAACTGAAGCAAACTGAGGTAGACTGCGAATTCTTGAAGAGAAACTGCGAAAGATTAAGCGAAGAAAATTGGAGATTGAAGAAAGAGCTCTTCGAACTCCGATCATCGTTGAAGAAAGAAGGGGCTATGGAGGTGGTCCAAAACAACCCTAACAAAAACCTAATTGGTACATCAAAAAAAGCTTGAAAAGCGAATTAACTAGGGTTTGTAGGGAAGAAAAGAAATTAAAGAGGGGAAAAATAGTTAAAATACGTGTATATTTTGATAATGATTATTACACACTTTGAAATGATAGTAGTAAAGAATAAATTAGAGAGGGAAATAAAAAATTGTTATTTGTTAGAAATTGTGGGCTTAAGCCAATAATATTTTAGGGTTTTGATTGAAACTATTATTATTGGAGGCTTAAAAGACGCCATAGCCACTAGACTATGGTACAATTGAATTAATTTTATTAATTCACATATTATTGGAAGTATTTGACTTTTTATTTTATTTTATTTTATCATTTCGCTGGAAATCAACGACAATACTGTACACAATTAAGATATATGTATGTGAGTTTGCTAGGTTAAGTTGATAATTGAGTCGTGATGAGCTGAAAATTGACAAAGTAGCTGCTTATACGAGATGATAATGAGCAAAAACATTGACAAATAGTTATAATATGATTTCAAATTAGTATAACATTATTTATCATAGAAGTTATTAATTTACAAATATAGAAAAGGTTGAAATACATTAAAGTGAAAAAAAAAATATATGAAAATAATAGAAGAATATACTAATAAACTAAAGAAAGAATTGAAGTTCGGAAAAATAATTAACTATGAGAGATGCAAAAAATAATTGAAATACATAAAGAAAAAAATAGTTATAAGGAAAGTAATATCTAAAAAGATTTGTAGAATGTGATATAATACAAGATTTGAATTGCAAATCCTCTTCTTTTTTAAAAACATAAAAATGTTTATTCATAAACGTAGTAATACTAATTAAAAGAAATAAAGAATTTACTTTCAAACAAATTATGTGTGTGATATGATGAATATCACAAAATTTTAACCGTCACATACCAAAAAAACAAAAAATTTAAAAAACTGCATAAACAATATGTGTGATCAAATGGTTAAATTTCTCATACCCACATTGTAGGATCTAACTTTCCATAGAAGTGGCTAAAGTACTGTTTATAATAATTTTGTAGCCCACATCTTCATTAGTAGCTTAATTAACTTTTGATTGAGTATATTTCAGCCCCCATAAATCAAAACTCCCTAAGCTAAACAATAAATATATTCTTTTTATCTACTTTTTTTTTTATTACAATCCCGATTATGCTCAGCTCGTGGGGAAATTTATATATAAAAAATAAAAATAAATAAAAAAATAAGTGGACAGAAAAAAAAAAAAAAACAAAACAAAAAAAAAGTGTGGANTTTCTGTCCAGTTAACTTAAAATTATTTTTTTTTGGTAAAAAAATCTCAGCTCGTGCATCCCACATAATTATGACATCATTTTTTTTTAAATTTCCCTTTGTTTAGGGCTCTGAAGGCACAGTTTTCGATGAATTTACGATCTTTTTTTCTTTTTCAAGAATTACTTAGTTTGGTTCTTGTTATATCACGAAACTCAAGATTTTGAGATTATTGGATTAGGTGATAACGACTAGCTGATTAATTAGCATTTTCCACTAGCTGATTGGATTAGTTGCTTATGCAAAGTGATTAGTAAAAAGTGAGTTGTTTGATGAATAAAAACAACTGACTTTGCATTCCTCGATTCCAAAAATTAATTTTTGATGAATTAAACCTACTATAATTCATCTCAAATCGTGATTAGTTAAACACAATTAATACCCTCTAAATTTATGTCAACTATTTGCATCAAGTGAGTTATTATTAGACACTCCCTTGAACACAGCCTTATAGGTACCTAGTTAACTTTTAATAAGATCATATTTTTATTTTCTCTATTTTTAATTTATCTAATTTCTGGGGCTAAATCTACATGTCTATGGCAAGCTAATCTAGTGATCCACATGCATGACCATAATTTTCTTTTAGTAGTTAATTTCTAACAACTATAAATAGTCAAAGAACAATCCCTTCTTCAAGTTGCACGTTCGATTTTGGAAAAAGAANCACGTTGGATTAATGAATAAATTGGAATATAATTAGGTGGCTCTTGATTAATAGTCCTAATTGCAATTTATAACTCGAAAACATTGTAATCATCCCACTATATTAAATGAATGACCCTACACATATCAATTTTGAACACATAGTTGTTCAAGAAAATCATAACATATATTTAATTCTCATGTCCTTTTCTCTCCATTAACAATTCTATATCTAAAGCTGTTAAAAACGATTGGGCTCAACTTAATTCGTTAAGTCTCGAACTCCGTTCGAATCCATTTGTTTAATAAAAGAGCCAACGTGAATTTGTTTTTCTAATGAACAGACTTCTGAGCTCGACTCGTCTTAACGGGTTTAAAATAAGAAGATTTATGAAATTTTTTATTGTTCGTCTCGTTAATATTGACAAACGAGTCGATTGCGAGTTTGTTTATCGACTAGTTTTGTTCACGAGCCCAACTTGAATGCTCGAGCTCGAGCATCATGAGTTCTAGCTCGATTCGCCTCGTCTACACCTCTAGTCATATCCTTATGCTCAAGGCCCATTTTTTCATGGTGAAGCCCAGACTAATAAAAATAGTTAGAAAGGACCTGCACCTGCCCAGCTTACTCTTTCTGCATGGCCCATCGAGCCAATGAGTTGGGCCAAGAGGGGCCGAATTCTGTTAGAGCTAGGAAAAAGGAGCCCAAGTATGAAGTGCAGATTTTTAGAAAGGAAATGAAGCAACAAAATGAGACTTTTAATCTGGGATTTTATGATAAGTGCTTTGAAAAATGGGGATAATTCCCAAAATGTGTGGGTTTACCATATATGTTCTCTTGGGTTTACCATATATGTTCTCATAAGAAACACATACATTCTTATTACACATTAGCACTTGAAAGTCTACTTCCAAATGGATAAAACACAAGTCCACNACACACCTTGTTGCCAAACCATATCAAAGAATTTCCCGGTTATTGATATTCGTTTTAGTGATTGTTTGCACCCGAGCTTTTCCGAGAAAGATCACTTTTTCTCCGTGGTTACACCAACTACAACATTGGTCACCTAAATTGTTTGAAATATCTTCAGAATACATGTTGAGATGGAAAAAAAAAAGAAAAAAAAGGTAAGTTTTTTAGCACAAAATGATGTAATGTAAACAAGAAATATACCAATTTCCCACTCTTGTCAACGGACATTGGGTTTTCTACGACAACTGTTTGGCTCTTGGAATTAGGCAGTCCCTAACATTAGACACAATATTAAAAAAATATAAACGATTAAGGTAAAATATTCGACTTAGTTTTTGAAACTCACAGCTGAAGTTGATGGTGTAGATGCTAAAGAGCCTGGTGCAGTTGGCTGATTCATAGGAATCGAGACCCGAACATTTCCCATCTGCACATAAGAAGACATATAGATATAACAAAAAAAAAAAAATGGCATGAGATTCGAGAGTAAGTGGTCCAAAAAAACACGACTCCAAAAGAATCCTTCAAACTTGTATTAACAGATTAAAGTACACAATTAGCAAAATATACTTACGTTTACATTAGTGATATACTGACAAACGGCACATTTGACAGATGGGGCACCATAAGGGTACATGAGGGTCATGTGGCAATTCCCACAATTGATATGTGCGGTATTAGGTGCTGAACAAAAGAAGAAAAGGCATAATAAATGAAGATTGTGCAGCGGATATTTAGTTTTGTAACCTATAGTTCTTACAGAAGTACCATAATAAATGAATAAAATCTATCATTTCTAAAATCTAACTACATATGACGCATGAAACTAAAATATGCTATACCTAAAGAAGAAAATCCTGTAACTCTTGCTAGATTGTTCAAAATGTAAACACAAATTAATACACTAGTTACCCGAGCATAATAGCATTTATCAACATATTTAGGAAAATTATATGGTGCCACTGGATGAAAAAAAATGTAGAAAGAGAAATCTAACAATTAATAATTAACATAAAGGCACGATTACAAGAGAGAACAACAGAAAACATTTTTCGCGATAGCTTGTTTTGAAAAATGAAAGAAAAAGTTCATCGAAAGTTCAACAAGGAAACAATAACTTCCCAATCAATCACCAAAGATACATACAAACCATAATGAATATTCAACACAGTACTCATCTACAAGGCAAAGACACGGTCATTAATTAAAGTCCATGATCATTTTTTGGGAAAATTTAATAATTTATTGTGCAGGCATTCATATTTTCTTATATATACTACCTGGGGAAAGGTTTACTGTGTGACAACACGAACATCTGACACTAGTGGCACCACGTGTATGCATCAATAATGTACGGCAGCTTCCACATATCAACTGGGCCATCTCCATTCCTGATAAAGAACTGATTTTATTCGTATAAATCCATAAATCAAGTGTAATATAATGGGGCAGTGCCTTATATTCATAAATAGAAATACCAAGTATTTGTTGAGCATAACACGCGTGTATAATCAATATGTAAGATAAATTCCTGATAGCTGACTCAGAATTTTAATTTAGTTTTGAAGCTTCAGATTCATGAAATAAAGACAAAGCTAAACTAAGACAACCCAAGATAAAATGGATTTGAAGTCCAACTGTGAATTCAAGTAATTTGCAACATGTTGCAAATAAGCTAAATAGATCTCTTATTAAGAATTGAAAAAATCCTTAACTTCATATAGAATACTCATGACTCGACACTAGCTAACAACCTAAAACCTAATTCTCATTTCCAACACAAAATTTTATCAACTAATGCAGTAAGCGATATAATACCAAATCCCATGTTCAAATAAATATACTACATAACCAACAATCAAAGCACACAGAATATCATGCAATTTCATAATCCCAGTCGCCAAATTAATTATCTCAAAATCACAAAATTCAATTCGATATTTTTAACAAAAACCGAAAACAGTCGCACATTTAGTTCCTCCAGATGTCCAAGAATCAAACTTTATAGTTCCTAAGACACATACAAAACCAAAATGCAGCATTAAATCATAGATTAAAGCAACCAGGGAAAGTAGGCCATCGATCGATACTTTATCCTTTCCAATCATTGATTTTCATAAAATGTTTTCTTCGAACACACTATGCTTCTTCTTCTTCTTCTATAAATAAACATATATATTCAGAGTACATTAGCAGCTCCATGGAAATTAAGGTAAAAAAACCTGGAGGAGGAACATTTGTGATGGCATTACACAAGGCGCAACGCACATTGCCGGCCCCGCTAGGGTACATGAGAAGGCTCCTACACCCGCTGCATACTATCTGGCTCTGCATTTCCTCTCACACTACACAGACACACACAAACACAGATTATCTGAAACCCCGATAAAAATCCAGTGAAACCCAAAAGAATTTCGAAACTTTTAAGGAAAATCTGGAATTTTTACAAGATTCGCGATGGTGGAGCTAGATTCGTACAACAGAAGCTGGGAGCCGATGGATTCTCAAATCATCGGAGACGACGACGGCAAATTGTGGTCGGGAAATTGAGATTACACAAAAATGGTTTTTTTTTTTAATTGGGATCGAAATCGGAATTCCGATCGGGTGTTCAATCAGAAAAGGAAAAAGATGGTGTGTCCTCCTGACAATCTCTTCCAACCATTTGTAACCGTGTTAGGGGTAATTGCCATAAATGGAGCCATGGCATGGCCCTCTGTTACTTTCATTTTCTTCATTTTTGCGCGCTTTCATTTTTTTTCTCCTTTTATCTCAAAAAATAATGTGAAAGAAAAAAGACCTGGCCACAAGCTGGAGTCGACTCTTTTGACCAACTAACAAATGAGTTCAAACTCGTTTAGTTAATGAATCAAGATGATTTGAAAATAAGAGTTTTTACATTTTATTTAACTAGAATTTTGTTCGAATTTATATAAACAAATCGAGTTCGAACTCATTTACCAGAAGGTCGAGCTCCACCCAGGGGCGGAGCTACTTTAAAATGAACCTGGGCTGTAGCCCGGGTAAAGTTTCAAATATTTTGAGCATTGTATGTTAAAAATGAAGTCAATCTATATAGTAGACCACTTTTTGTTTCTAAGTCCTATTTGCCCAAACAATTAAAACGTAAAGTAAAACCAACAGCACAAATAAATAACACAACATCATATTATTGAATTACCATCTAATGAACTTTTGAAATTATTTATTTAGTGTTTGAATTTTTATTTTTTTTTTCTTTTGGGAAGTATTGGTGAGAAATCTATTTCTTAGAAATATATTGTGAAAAGAATTTTCACTTTTTATATTAGTTTATGTATATGTATTCTTTTGTCCATATTTTATACATATCTTATGAGTTAAAATCAATAATTTTTTGATAATCTACAAATAGACATTCATGTAATCATGTAGAATGTAAAAAATAATTTTTTAATGCTATTTATTACCCATCATTACCAAATACACTCTACAAGAAAATTATGCAATTCCAACGAAAATATATTTCAATAAACTCCAACGAAAATATATTTCAACAGAAATAGTAGCAATGGAATGTCCATTGGAATTGCCTTTTAAATTCAATTGAAATATATTTTCGTTGAAATTTTGTGTTGGAATTTCATAATTTTTTTTGTAGAGTGTATTTGGTAATGATAGGTAATAAATAGCATTAAAAAAATTATTTTTTACGTTATTTCAAGATATACATATTATTATTTATCGAGAAAATTACATTTTTAGACTTCAGTTATTAATTTATCCTTTTCACATTTAGTACATGGTTGCCTCTTTGCCTGTTTTATTTTTATTATTAGTAAGTTTAAAATTAAAGACTTGATAAGTTGAAATATTAAATCATGCTAGTAAAAGATAATTCAAAATAACGTTTCTTAATCTAAATAATTCTAGCCCGGGTAGATTTCAAATCCTGGCTCCGCCCCTGGCTCCACCACATTAGATTTACACCTTTTCACGTGCGGATAGTGTCTATTGCTCTTTGATTTATACTTATTATCTACAACTTTACATCATTTTGCATTTTTATGCGAGTATTATTTTTAGTAGGTAGATTTAATGGTTTGACATTCATATTTTTCTCTATAAACCATAATTTCATACTAAAATGTGATGCCTCAAAACCATACAACCAAAATTATATTACTTCATATAACAAGTGTGCATTGAGCAGTATCTAATTCTTACAGAATGTAGTTCATGAATTATTACAAAACACAAGGAAAAACAGTGAATCAAAATGGATTGAACAAAGAAAGATCAACTGATCCAAACCATACATTTAGTCCAACACCTTCAATTCCACACAGACATTCACACACACACAAACACAACTAATTAACCAAATCAAAAAAAACATAACTTAGAACATGAGTGACTTGAATTTCCTCTTGGCAAAACCAACATAATCACTTCTGCTCCAAGGTCTTAAACAACTCAAATAACTCCCATAATTAAAAGACGATAAAGAAGAAGTCGATCGTCTGAAAGAAGCCTCCGACTCCACATTCTTCTTTTTTCTCCTCCAAAGTCGAGCCCTTTTCCAAGTCGACCCGTTCTTAGCCTCATCCTCGTCTTCTAGAAGCTTCGGAAGTGGCAGAGAGAGGCTCTGCACGGCCGGTGGAAGGCTCGGAGGCGGTATGAGCTCGTTTTCCGGCAGGTTTTTTGGTGTTCCCGGTTGCGATTCCCATCCAAACGGAACACTAGCTGGAGTTTGCCCGTTTTCCAAGGGAACCGAAAACTTTTCTAATGCCGAGGCCCTCGAGAAGATCCTATTGTCCAACGAGTCGCAATAAAACGGGCCATCATCATCAATAACCGATGACGAACCCAAAACATGACTATTCGACGAAAAAGTCGAGAGAGAAGAGCTTGAGGAGAAGCTCGAACCCACAAAAACCGAGCTCGTTTGCTTTTTCTTACGACGAGTACTCCATTTGCCTAGTGAACCCATCTTCTTACTAATTACATCCCGTATGAATTTTGTTTTCGCTATTTTTCTTATACTCCAAATATTGGCCGAATCTTTTGCTCGGTTTTCTTGATCGTGCAAGCTCGGCAAAGGGAGACCCGAACTCTGCATCATAGGTGAAGGACTTAGTGGGAAAATAATTCGATCTTCTAATGGAGGGTCGATAGGCGTGCCGGGATTCGACTCCCATTTGAAAGGAACTCCTAATTCGGGCAAACAGTAGAAAATACGAGAAGATTGGCCAATCGAAGCCTCCCGAGGGAGGATTTTACCAATGCAAGATTTGTCGCAGTGGAATATCGAATTCGGCTCCATCATGCATGCATATATGATTATATTCTCATTTT
>BKCP01010403.1:1206572-1243824 GCA_008636005.1 Striga asiatica
TGGTTCTTTACATGAATAGTGATGATCTGAATGATTTATAAATATGAAAAGATGCATGGCACATGATTGTGAGAAAAAGCTGGTTTTCCTGGTTTAAAGGCGAAGGATGAGAAGCAGGGCACATGATTGTGAGATAGTTTTTCATTTAAATTTGGCTGATAATTGAATTAAATTTAACTCTTTTTTTCTGTTTATTGAAACTTTTTATGTTGTTACTAATTCAATTTAAATGGAACTCAACCAACTTTGTTTATAATGTTATCTTAAAGTTAGGGTCATAAAGGAGTGTGACGTCATTCATGTGCAATTTTAATGAATTTTTCACTAATTGGTACTTAAATTTTCATGAATTTGGAATTTGTTAATAAAGAAAGGAAATTTTGGTCAACAATGAAGCGGGTTGACTTTATTAGTATTCATTTCATGCCCGTCAATTTAAGTAAAGGTCTGACTCTTTTAATAGTGCAGAGGGAAGAGTGAATTCTAATAATGGTTTTGAATTGTAGGGATTGACTTTTCAGGTTATAGACTATACGTGCTTGTTACATGACTAATTATATTTTGCTAAATCATATAAATAAAGTCGAACCGTTGGTTCCGGTTTTGGCCCGATGGTTCGAAAACTAAACATATAAATAAAGGTGACGACACAATCCCCTCACCGTCTACTAGGCCAAGCAAATTCATTGCCAGATAGACATGGTCATTTCTTGATTCCGGGCCTGTTTCAGGTCGGAATCGTCGGCTCTAGGCCGAGAGTTGGAGGGCCTTGAACCGGCCCGAACATATGCACAGGCCTGTTCAGTGAATCATTAGTTTTGAGCTGGTTCAGCCTAGTTCAATTAATATATATATATATATATATATAGGTTCAATTAATATATATATATATATTTGTTAAAAAAACAAGGCCGAACAACCGATTCCGGTTCCAACCCGGCGGTTCGAAAACTAACATATGTGGCCTAGAACTGGCCCGGTTAAACCACGAACTCGGTTCAAGACCCGTTGACCACGGACTGATTCAGGGTCAAATCGGCGGGCTAGGCCAACCCGTGGTCATGTCTACTAGTGCCAAATTATACTCAATCGCCTCTGCAACCTCGAGTCGCTTCTTGTCCGCCAAATTTGCAACCACACATTCCCTGAGAGCCACCCGCTACGCCTTCTCAATGCTATGCCACATGCCGACCCCCAACGCCTCCGCCACCTCTCCCAGCGCGGCCGGTTCGCGGATGCCCTTTCTCTCCACAGACAACCCCTCGGCTGGGGACTTGGGACTTCCTCCCACCACGTTCGCCTTGTCTTCAACCCTCAAGGCCTGGGCCCGAATTTTGTCAAAATGGGCCGACCGACGACCCACAAACATGTGCTTAAGATCGAGTTGTGTGGAGCAATCTTCGTTCAGATGGCCCTTGTCGACTTCTATTCGAAATTGAGAGATAGAGGCGTCCTCAAGTTTCTCTTGACGGCAACGCTGGATAAGTCGACCTCCCTCATAGGTGAGTAAGGTTACGAGAAGGGAAAATTGGGGAAGAAAATAAGTGTGGGTATTTATGTAAACTAGTATTCGATCATGTGCACATTCACAAAAGGAAACAAAAAATTTATATATTATATGTACGTATATGATAGTTAAAAAATTAAATTAGATAAAGTGTGTATTACATTTTAAAATTTTTAATTTCAAAAATTTTAAAATCTTGTAAAGTTGTAACAAAATAAAAAATTAATAATAACAAGGTTTTACTTGTGTGACTGTCATTTGAATATTGGTCATAAAGATTTTTAGTAAATGAAGTCCTATTTTTTAATTGTTGGTTGAATAAAATTTATTGAAGCTTGATGGATTTCACATCCCATCCTATAGGTGGGATACTTATTACTAAATAATTGTTAAAAATTAACCGGGTCATGTCCTATTTAAAAGGCTTATTTATTGGAATGAAACGTATTAATATGATGGATATTTATGAAATGGTGTGATATCATGCACACTCCATTCAACCAAACAGACCCTAAGAGCAGAATAGGGCTACCATATTGTTTCACGCTATCATATGATAATGCTTGGATACAAAGTATAAAAAAAAATAAAAAAAAAAAATCAATCATTTTTAATCAATCACTTTTTGAACTCAAATTTAACTCAATTTTAACACAATGCCACTATCTTCAAAATTTTTAGAATACCAAACTTATTTTCCAGCCACAAGCGAACCCTAATTTGCAGCAGTTCTCGATAATTAAATAATATCAATCAATCATTCTTACACATCACATCAACTTTAATTTACTTTTATCAACTCGTATAATTTTAACTATTAATCAATTTACATCATCTCTTTCATATATTTACATCAAATCAACTTTAATTATTTTATTTTAATATAAATTCAAAATCCAACTAACAACTAAACTTACCACATTTTTCAAAATTAACCAAAGCAAACAAAAAAATTCGAATAAAATCAAAACATCTTATATTCAAGAATGCCCATATAACCTTTCATGTAGACATGGCCACGGACTGGTTCGGCTCGCTGGTTCAGCTCGAACCGACCCGTGATCAATGGGCCTTTAATTGAGCCCATGGTTTGACCGGGTCGATTTTGGGCCACATATTTGGTTTTTTGGAACCACTAGTCCACTTTCGAACTAGAACCGACTGTTAGGCCCTTTTATTATTTTTTATTTTCTTAATGGATCAGACCAACCTAGAACTGCCTATTGACCAAACTGCCCATATATATTTTTGGGCCTATTTATGGCCTTCAAAACTGCAGCCCAGAACCAGCTATTCACCGAATTGGCCCATATATACTTCTGGGCCTATTTATGGCCTTCAAAACTGCAGCCCAGATCCGGAAAAATGGCCGTGTCTACTTTTATGTTGACACTCGAATCAAATTAACCATTTCTCAAATGCTCATCATAGAAAAGGAAGCTATACTTTAGTCTAAAGCCACCTAAAATTGTGGCCAACACTTCATCACACGCGACCCACGAGGGCACATATATATTTTTTTTTCTTGACAAACGCTCAAAATATAAATATTTACATATTATTAAAAAAATGAAATATATAACTGATTTTGTTTTGAATTTTTAAATTAAATCATTACTACTTTATTTGAAATTAGTACAATTGCCCGTGCAAATGTACGGGAGCTACAAAAAAAAATATCATTAAAAGAGTATTTGCAATTCATACAAATGCAGAACGATTGAATATTATGGAACACTTCCTTATATACAACGTTCTTAGTCATTGGGTTGTTTTTATCATCACAAATTAATATTTTCAATCCTTTCACATTTGTAACTCTGAAACAGCGACGTAAAGTTTTGAGTTGTTTTTATCATCGCAAATTAATATTTTCAATCATTTCCCATTTGTAACTCGTGAAAAAGCGACGAAAAATTTGTCATGCGTAAATAGAGTTCTTCAGGTATAACATTCATATAAATTAATCCTCAATAACTAAAATATATATTTTATTTTTGATATGCATAAGATATAATTACCGGCCAATAATAAGTCCTTACAGAAAGAGCCTTTCGCCAAATCGGTAAAACTTTTGAAGTTATACATAAATTTCGGGAAATTTTTATTTGAAGTTTCACCATAAAATTTATCTTCAACCTTGCCATATTAGTTTTATATCTGCCGCTGGTGCTACAATAAAGTGTGGATACCCATAACTCCACCTTAGATGAAAACAAATCTACATGAATTTTTTTGATTGAGGACGTGTATTTTTATATTCCTGTAAAACATTAAAAACACAAATATTAGGAAACAAAATTAAATAACATATGTATAATAACGAAATTAATAAACAAAAATATCTTAAAAGAATCACCTCAATATCAATTCCCAAAATTTAAAATAAAAATATTTATAAAATTCAGGCAAGAAACAAACGAACACTTATAATTACTTTAATTTGTAAAGTATAAATTATAAAAAATAGATAAATAATTTAAACTAAAATCTTTAATAAAAAAATATAATAAAATTTTATAAAATAGCCTGTCAAATATAAACGTCTCGTAAATGGTTAGTATTAATAAAATAAGTCACAACTGATGAACACGTATTAAATTGTTAAATAATGGGTCTTTGTTAGTTATCGATAAACTAAATAAATATTTGAGTAGTTAATATTAATATAAATATGAACACGTATCAAAGAATGTGAGGATTTTCTAAAAATAGTAAGAGTGTGGTAGGACCCACATAAAACTTTCTAAAAATAGGAAGTGTGTTGCCTAATTATATAGTAGATAGATTTATGTGTTTTCTAGTCAAGGCTCATTCTAAATGAATCTAATCTTATTTAATTTATTTGAAATAGCTAGACTGAATGATACTCACAATTACATCTAAACTAGTACGTAGCCCATGCGATGCACAAAAGAATAATTATAAACTGTTTGTATTAAAGCAATGAAATATTAATTAGTATAAATTGATTTTTGCAATTGATTTTGGAGGAACCGGTGCCAACTTGCCAAGTTACTAAATATATGCCTTCTGTTTAGTTTCGTAATTTATGATGTATTTTTTTATTTTGTATTTGTGTTATTTTTCATGGTTTACGATGTATTTTTATTTTTCGTAGTTTTATGGTATCTTTCAATTTTATGAATAATTTGATGATATTAATGTTCTTTTATGTGTTAATTTATAGTCGTTTAATATTATTATGGTTTATAGTTTTTTAAAATATAATAATAAATATCAAAGAACATTTATTAAATAAGTAAAAAAACTATATTTAAATAAAAAATGTTATACTTTTAAATTTAGCAATAGTTTGATGATTTTGAAAAAATGTATAATTTTGCATAACATGATTATTGAGGATGAAAGTGACCAAAGTATACCAATCAAAACTGAGATGGAAACGCCGCCGCCGGAGGTCGAAATGACAATAGATGAAAGTACTCGATTTCAAGAATTCATATCTCAGTAAAAAAAAAATTGAAATAAAGATGATCATATTGCACTTCGAAATGCACTAATTGATCATTTGTGGTTGGAATTCACCAATTCTGAGACTTGAAAGACTATCTATTTTTACTTGTATGTTGTAATTTTAATATTTCATTTTGTGAGTTGTAATTTTTAATTTTATCTTATGCATTGTAATAATTTTATCTTGTACGTTGTAATTTTTAGTTTTTAATGAATATTTATTTCTTCGATTTTATTATGTATTTCCTCCTATTCATAATAAGTGTCGTTTTGGGAAGTTGCACACTAATTACGAATAATTTTTTTACCAATAATAACTCTCATTAATGAAGATATAAATGGATGTTTTAAAAAAAAAAAGATGAAGAGAATATGAAAAGCATAGTGTATTTATTAACTAAATGAGGGTAATAATGGAAAAAGATACACAAAAGATCCAAAATGACATTTATTTTGGTTAATAGTTGATAAAGCCAAAATGACATTTAAAAAGAATAGGAGGTAGTATATGATTATAACTTTATAATTAATTTTATTATATAAAGTCTAAATCGAATTTAAAATAATAGAGTTGTCGGATTTGTAAAGTTGTAAACTATATTGGAGTATTGAAAAGTTGTAAAAGTTGATATAAAAGAGAATATATTCTGAGAATATTCATTTGGATTTGAGAATAAGTTTTTCGGTTGGAGATGACATTAATGGTGAAAAATATTAGTAGGGGCAGGAAAGCAAGAATAGGACTTCAAATAAAAAGGGATGTGTCATGCAATATTTTCTACTAAAATTATTGCATGTAATTTTGAGTAGTGATTGTGTGCATAAAACAAATTTTTAAACAGTGTAGCTTCTACAATTTTGCTATGAAAGTCAAGTTCTATTTTAAAGAGAAGACAAGTGTGAAAATTGGTAGACATTTTATTATGAAAAAATGATGCAATTTGGTGTGGTTCGATTTCTTAATTGTGGTAGATTTTTGGTTCGATTGGTTCGACATTTTTCTACATCGCACTGCAGTTTGTTTTATTATTTCTTGTAGATTTTGATCTATTTATTTTTTTCAGTTTGCTGCAATCTTGTATTGAGCCACACTAAATTTGAATAAAAGTACATAAAGAGTCGAGGAAAATTGAAAAATTTGAGACGAACCAGGTAATTCGATGCAGTTCATTCCAATTATATTAGTATAATCTTTTTTATTCCATTTCAAGACAAATTTCTTTTATATTGCAGTGTGGGCTCTTTTTTTTTTCCTTTCAAAGTTCGTTTTTTTGGTTGTTTGCAACCACGGCTAACCATTGTTAGGTGAGTTTTTGACCAGTCTGGTTTTGTAAATTATCGTCTTCCTTCATAATCTCGCTCCCTTTCCCTCTCTGTCCAGTCTCCACTCTTTCTTAACTTTCTTTCTCTACCCTCCATTTAAGCTCCACACTTTTCGTGCGAGCTCACAGTCCCTCCAAACCCACCTACGCTCTCTCCTCAAACTTCACGCTTTAAACCCCAAAATCCATAAACAGGTGAAGGGAGGGAGAGAGAGAGAGAGAGAGAGAGAGAGAGAGAGAGAGAGAGAGGCTCTGAAGATCTTCACGCCAAATTGTTTCATCCAATTGATTCTCAATTCACAGCCCCTTTTCACAATTTTGGCCGAGTGTTCAGTTCGTCAGTCATGGATTCCACCGCCGATAAGCTATCGCCGTTTGATTTGATGTCCGCGATCTTGAAAGGGGTGAAGCTTGAGAATTCCAACGGGTCCGCGGAGGCGGCGCCGGCGGTGGTGGCGATGATTGTGGAGAACAGGGACCTGATGATGATGGTGGCGACATCCTTCGCCGTGCTCGTGGGGTACTTCCTGCTCGTGTCGTGGTGGCGTGCGGCCAAATTGGCGAAGAAGAAGAAGGCGGAGCCGGTGAAGCTGGTGGTTCCCAAGGCGGCGACGGAGCCGGAAGAAGTGGATGACGGGAAGAAGAAAGTTACTATATTCTTCGGGACTCAGACTGGCACTGCTGAAGGCTTTGCTAAGGTAAATAGGTAGCTAAATTGGAAATTTCCCCTGTAAAATATGTTGGGATCTTTTTGTTACGATCCTCATATTTTTTTTCTGCACATACATATTATGAGATTTATCTGTTATGCCAAAAGATTGATTTTCTTTTTGCATAGGCATTTGCTGAGGAAGCTAAAGCCAGATATCAGCAGGCCAAGTTTAAAGTAGTCGACTTGGTAAGATTTTATTTTTCTGCTCTGAACATCAAGATTTGCGGAATTACTTGTTCAGAGTTTTCTTAAAAGTATTTATGATCTGCTATAGGAAGCTTATGCGGCTGATGACGAAGAGTACGAGGAGAAAATGAAGAAGGAGACATTGGCCTTCTTCTTCTTAGCCACGTGAGTTTAATTATTTTATATAGGTTAACCAACCATTCCAAAATTTATCGAACACAATCCTCGTTTGCGTTTGGGTGTAAAATAATGAAGTGAATGCTCAAGTGCAAGTGGCGGTTCATATGTTAAAACATATAATTTTTGTCCATGAGAATTATTGAGTTGGTTGGGGTTGTTTGTTTGTAGATATGGTGATGGTGAGCCTACTGACAATGCAGCTAGGTTCTACAAATGGTTTGTAGAGGTAAAAGAAAGTGAAGATAAAAATAAACAAATTGTANGTATAATAGATTTATTTTTGTTGGATTTGTCACCTTGTCGAAATTTGGAGTTCAATTCAATTGAATAATTTTGTGCTTTTGTGGTGCAGGGGAAAGAGAAGGGAGATTGGCTTAAGAATCTCCAATATGGTGTGTTTGGTCTTGGGAACAGGCAATATGAGCATTTCAACAAGGTCTGTACCTTTTTTAAAGAACTGAACGTGCATTTTCCGGCTGGCGGATTATTATTTATGCTGTCCTTAAAGCTTTCTAATTCCAATATTGTTGTATGGATTACAGATTGCAATTGACGTGGACAAAATTGTTTCGGAGCTAGGTATGCTTGAGTTTCCCCATTTTTTTGAACATTCGGATTGTTGTTATGAATGAAATATTCTACATGAAAAACATCAGCAATGCTCGGTTAATTAAGTTGCTTTTGTGTCGAAGAAATCTGAACTTGTGATCTGAATGCTTCGGCTGCTGTTATTTTTAATACTTGCTATTTTCTTAGAAAACTTGGAGGAGTAGTTTTGTAGCATGTATTTTCTTGTGCATAATTAATCAGATACCGTTATGAATAAAAATGTGCTTCATATCCATCGGCTGTCAGGCTTTTCTACATATATAATTTCCAATATCATGTGAAAAAGGATGCAAGATCAATTACAATGGAGTTGACATTTGATAATATTTTTTATGAAACTCTAAAGTTGTTCATTTGTTTTCGAAATTCAGGTGGACAACAGCTCGTCCCAGTGGGTCTTGGAGATGATGACCAAAGCATTGAAGATGACTTCACTGCATGGTAATAATAAAATCACCTATCATAATTACCAAAAAATGACAATTTATTTTCCTTTCTAAATATATCTAGTGATTGTTCTATCTCGGTAATAAAAGGCGCGAATTGGTGTGGCCCGAGTTGGATAAACTATTACGCAGCAAGGATGAAACGACTGAATCTACTCCATACACTGCAGCCGTTTTAGAATATCGTGTTGTGTTCTATGATGACCAATTGGATGACTCTATTTCGAGCAAAAGCTTAGCCAACGGTTATGCCAATGGCAATTCTGTATATGATGCTCAGCATCCATGCAGGTATATATATTCCTTCGTGTTGAAGTTATTTAAAAAATGTGCTGATTTTTTTTTTCCTCTTACCGAACATTTTTTTTTTTTTTTTTCTTGAAGAGTGAATGTTGCGGTGAAGAGAGAGCTTCACACTCCTGCATCTGATCGTTCTTGCACTCACTTGGAATTCGACGTAGCTGGAACTGGATTAGCGTGAGTGTGTACTTACAGTTTTAAAAAAGATTATGTGACAATTTTGAAAAACTCACCCATCTTCCAAATTTGATTAATTACATATATTTTCCCCTTTTAGTCTTTATTTTGTAAACAAAAAATACCTCAAGGGGTCACATTTTGCAATCTTTTCACTAAAATGTACTCTTATTTCGTCAGGTACGAAACAGGTGACCATATTGGTGTCTACTGTGAAAACTCGGTTGAGACTGTAGAGGAAGCAGAGAGGCTTCTTAACTTACCGCCACAGACATTTTTCTCAATTCATGCTGAAAAAGAAGACGGGACGCCACTTGGCGGAAGCTCGTTGCCACACCCTTTCCCTCCTTGCACTCTAAGGACAGCTTTAGCTCGATATGCCGATCTTTTGGGTGCTCCCAAGAAGGTGCATTTATGTTCCGCATCACATTTTTTTTTTCTTAATAAATGGTTGGAAATTTTACTTGAATATCACTAAACTTTGAGGCTGCTTTTTTTTTACAGTCTGCTTTGATTGCTTTGGCGGCCTATGCTTCGGACCCGAGCGAAGCTGATCGGCTCAAATTCCTTGCTTCTCCTGCTGGAAAGGTTTCGACTTTTGACGCCTTTTAATTTATATTCCTCCTTATTCTTTTAATCTTTTAACTTCGGCCTATTGGAAATTTTTCTTATGGGTTTTTTTACAATTTTCTTTATTTTTTTTCAGGAAGAATATGCTCAGTACATAGTTGCAAGCCAAAGAAGCTTACTGGAGGTCATGGCTGATTTTTCTTCGGCAAAGCCTCCGCTTGGTGTTTTCTTTGCAGCGATTGCTCCTCGTCTGCAACCTCGATTTTATTCTATTTCATCCTCCCCAAAGTGAGTACTCATTGCTATATTTTTCAAAAGATACATAAAATAAAAACTTTTACCTTTTTCTTTTTAATTCCTTATTATTTATGATTTTTTTCTTTCCAGAATTGCACCATCAAGAATCCACGTGACTTGTGCACTGGTGAATGAGAAAACACAGACAGGACGAATTCATATAGGTGTCTGCTCGACATGGATGAAGGTACTACTTTTAATTTCAAATTGAAGTGAAGGGTTATAGTTTGTTAATAATTTTAGGGAGTAATATTCATTGTTTAATTCTTTAAGCCTACACACAACAATTTTTCATATTTCTTATCAGAATGCGGTGCCTAGTGAGGAAAGCCTCGACTGCTCGTCTGCACCAGTTTTTGTTAGGACCTCGAATTTCAAGCTCCCTTCTGATACTAAAGTACCGATTATAATGATCGGTCCTGGAACTGGCTTGGCTCCATTTAGGGGTTTTCTTCAGGTGACCCTTATTGTTACATCAATTTTCAAGAAAAAAAAAAAATCTAATTTCTTCTTTCATCTTTTGACATAACAGGAAAGATTAGCTTTGAAGGATTCCGGTGCTGAATTGGGTCCTGCAGTATTATTTTTCGGATGCAGGAACAGTAAAATGGTTAGTAGTATACTTTGTTACATAACTGCATATTTGACGATATTCAAATTTTGTACCAAAATCACAATATTTAGAATTTTACTTGTGCAGGATTTTATTTACGAAGATGAATTGAATAACTTTGTCAAAGCTGGAGTTATTTCTGAGCTTGTCCTTGCCTTCTCGCGTGAGGGCCTGGCTAAGGAATATGTACAGCACAAAATGACACAAAAGGTCCAATACCAACATTAATAATGATAAATTAGATCTTTTTTTTTGGTTACCTAATTATACTTAGTATATTTTAGATTTGTCTAATAATAGACATGTGGTGGAATAACAACAGGCTTCGAATGTGTGGAGCATGATCTCCCAAGGAGGGCATGTGTATGTATGTGGTGATGCTAAGGGAATGGCACGTGACGTTCACCGGACTCTCCACAACATTGTGCAAGAACAGGTTTGTGTATATAATATAATATCTCTAGCAAAAAATTAAAAATAAAAAATAAAAAAAAATTGACTGTCGTTTTCCCATCGCTTGTATCCACATGGTGCTTTTTTATTGGGTATGATTCTTGATTCAAGCCCTTCTAAGAATATCNNNGAATATCCTTTTCAGTCGGTTTGACAATGACGAGCGCATAGAGTAAAAGAAAAAGGAAAACATAAGTTTGTCGAAACGTAAAAGATAAAATACTTTTTAGTACTGTGAAGAAGTCCCCACTGTTTTTGTACGAAACTTACACGAGCTTGTATTAATAAATCGTCAATGTCAATGCAGGGATCATTGGACAACTCGAAAACCGAAAGCTTTGTGAAGAATCTGCAGATGACCGGAAGGTACTTGCGTGACGTGTGGTGATCATTTTTTCAAGAAAAAAAATAAAATAAAATAAAATAAAAGGGTTGTGATTTATAAGATCACAAATACTACGCAATGCACGAAAATGTCGAGGTGAGGGTAGTTAATTTGCAGACCACACTTTGCAATATATTTCCACACCCTATAAGCAAGAAGAGATCCAAGACAAAGAGTATTGTAATGTTAGTTCTTTGCTATGCTTTAAGTAATTAGTTTGTAAAAGGGATTCTTTGAGTTCTTGGGCTCTAAATATGCACCATATATAATATGTATTGTAAAATATTACATAATAATTTTTTGGTATATTGATAGTAGAGTATCCTTATAATATCGAAAATGCTGCTGTAGTTTGCATAATCTTTTGGTATAATCATATGATTTAGTCTTTTTGGGGGGAAATATGAGATTTAGATGTATAATGTCTAAATGTTATAGATGGTGTCTCTGCAAATAGACATGTGAATAAAATTGTTGCAGCTATAATTGCAGGTGACCACTCAATTAACAAAATGTTTGCAAAATTGGAACCAACTTGGTGGGTGGAATGGTTGGTCTTGATCTTGGAAGTAAATAGAGGAAACTTAGGGGCAGGAAAAGAGATAAGAAAAATGGTTGGGGACTACTAATGAAAAATTGGAACCAAAGTGATGCATCTTCTTGTTTATCATTAGATGGTAGCTGAAATTTGACTAGAGTTGGGTAAATTCTATCCTACCCCATGGGGGTTTGGCCACAAATTTACACACAATCACACACACCCATGTGGGTGTGTGTGAAATTTGTGGCCAAAAACCCCATGAGGGCACTACCCACCCTCATGGGTAGGATAGAATTTTCTATAGAGTTGGGGCGACAATGAATGACACTGACACTGGAAAAAAAAATACGATTATAGAAATTACTGACACGATAAATACAATACGGTACGATTTGAAACACAACATGACCAACGTGAAATTAGAAAAGAAAAGGGGAAAATTGTATTGAAGGGTTTGATTTTTTAATATTGTGTTACAATAAGGTCTGAATTTTTAACTTTTTTATTTCGGGGTTTCAATTTTAAGTTATTTTTAATCAAAGGCTTACTTTTACATTTTAGTTTTCAATTTAAGACACCAACTAAATCTATATTTTTACATACATAAATATATAAAAATACTATTATTTTAAAATTTATATTTTAAACAACTATAAATATCTTTTGTAAAATTACTTTAGTAAGAAAATTAATTCATTTAAGCTAAATTAATTTTCCATAAATGTAATTTATTTGATTTAATTTTCTTACGAGCTAGTTTTACAAATATATCTAATACTTTTATTATAGATATTAATTTTATGTATTCTTGACTTTTTTAAATATATAAATTTCATTTACAAATAATATTTTCTATAATTTTATTTTTAAAAAATTATTTTTCTAGATAGTTTTTTTTTTAATGTTATTACATATTTAGATTGAAATTAAGTTACAATTTATTTTAAAAATAATTAAGCTTTTGTACAAAATGTAAATTATAAAACAATTATCTTATTAGGTATATTTACTAAAATATTTAATATTTTTCATTATAAGTACTTACAAAATAAGTTAACAAAATATTGTGTTATGTCAAAATACAAAGTGATTTGGAGTCTTAAATTAAAAAGTAGAATATAAAAGTAAGCCTTATTTTGAGATTAACTTAAAAGTGAAACCTTCAATTGAAAAAGTTAAAAATTCAAGTCCCATTATGACATGAAAACATTATAGTGGATCATGGAGCGATAGCTGAATTTATCCGTCCATACTAATTAATCCAAAACTAGTAAAATGCCCTATTAAATTTTCAGGTAAAATATATAATTTGCAAGCAAAAATGGTCATTTAAGAAGATTAATCAGAATTAATCTTGCAGTTTGTTAGGTGCTAGTTGATACAATATTCGATTCCGTTACCTTTTTGTTACTCAGAAAGTTATTATACTCCNTCCTCTTTACAATCACTTATTGACATATTCAAAAACTTGTTTGTTCAGTTTAATACCTACATAAACTATGTCTGTATAATTACAATTATATTATGTTTTAATGTAGAGAAAAGCATATTTACTTTTTTCCCAACACTAAAATTGCCAAATAAATCTGAAATGTAGCCCAGGAGTTCCTCAAGGCTAGACACAACAACCCAATTCTCTCAAATTCTGGCTTTATTTTTGGCATGTTAGCTAGTTTTCATGTTATTTTTATAGGAGATTTAAATATTTTTAATTGGATGTTCACTATTTTACCAAAAATCTATTCGTTTTTAACTTAATATTCAATTATTTGTAATTGAAGAGCCAACTTATCTTAGGTGAGATGATACTATCTCTGCCTTCTCTTTATTAGGTCAAAGATTCACATGAGTAGAGAAATCATAAGGGCATGATCTTTACAACCATAATCCCCCGTCCCCCTCTATATTAATTCAAAACATGCTGAGCCTACGTGGCAGACTCGAATGCTTCGGGATCCTATGTGACAAAATTACATGTTTTGTTATTAGGCTTGGGTAGATTTTAATTTACTTCCAATCCAAAAATAATTAGGTTCGGACTATCCATAAATATGTTGATTATTTATGGTCATGTTTTCTTATTATAACCATTGAATTGTAAAAATATATTTTAAAAGTTAATAACTTTTGTATTTTTTATCAGTTTTACATATATAATATATCAAATTAATCATCTCTTGATGAGCTTCGATTTAACATCCATATTGTATGTATAAAAAATAAATTATATTTATATTTATAACAATAATAAAATTATTTTTTTAATATTAATTAGAAAAATAAAAAAATAAATTATATTTATCTTTATAACAATAATAAAGATAGCAAATCTAAAAAATGAAATAAAAAATTGAAACATATAGTGGGAAAAAATATATTTATTGAGAAAAGTGCCCAACAATATGTATTGGCCCGACCGCCTCGGAGTCAAAATAGCGAACCCTTCGCCTACTGCATCGCGGTCGTCCCCATTGCCTGTGCAAATTCCAATTTACAAGACTCCTTAATTAATTGATTTAAAAATTACCTTTCTTCAGATATACAGAAATAATTAATTTTATGTCCTTTTTTTTTCAATTTTCGTTGCATGCTTTATGTTTCATGTCCCTTTCTCTTGACGCATAATTTCAAACTCCCAATGAAAAAGACACATTTTACTAAAAACAAAAAACACGTAAATACAGCTCTAGTGTATTGTCTACTCACCTTATACCTTAAAAATATAATTAAAAGATTAAAAAGAAATGACTATAATTAATGAGCCGAACGAGAGTCCAAACTAAAAAATAAAAGATTAAAAAACGAAACAAATGAAAGTAAATGGAGAAAAAGAATAAAATGCTTTATTTTTCAAATAGATTCGACCCTATCTTGTGGATATTGCCCTCATCGAAGTTTTAATAGTTCAATTATATATTCGTGCTGGTATGTGTTAATCGGACGGTTAAAATCTCATTGGGAGTGCCCACAATTTAGGGTCAAATTCACTCTTTTGCATTTGGAAGCAAACACCACATTCTTTAATTTATTAACAATCTCTCGTACTAATTTCGTTTGCAACTCTACTTATTAGAGCTACATATACAAACATATTATTGCTTTGGACATAGGGTGCCTCCTATGAAGTGAGTGCTTGCAACTACAATTTAATAATTTTCTTGGGTGTTGAGAGAGTTAAATTTAATAAAATAGATCTTGTATCTATTTATATCATTCACAATTCATTGCTCATTAAAATAATTGTTAGCAATGCCACTAGAGTAGGGTTGCAAACAGGATCATTGGTCTTCTTGAATTAGGCTTGATTTGTTTTACTATCGTTTGAGCTCGACTCAACAAAACAATAAAAATATTGATCGGCTCGAGATCGACTCGAATTTTACCATATCAGCTCGAATTTTCAATAATTTTTTTCTCTCGAGTTTGGTTTGAGTTTAGTTCATGTTTGGCTCTAATTTAGCTCATGCAAGAGGTATTTAAGAAGATTACATTTATTGTCGAGCACTCAGAGTTTATAACATGCAAACTCTAGTTCGAATTCGAGTTTAAGGCAATTGAGCTTGAACTCAATTAATACAACACCTTATCGTGGGTGAGATTGTGAGAGTTATGTAAGCTATAAACTCATGGTTCATTTTCTTTTCACATTAAGTACGTTAAGAATTTTAAATGAAACTAAATGATGTCATGGTTTATTTAACAAAGTGATGAAGACGAGATTGACGTGTATTCTTGGAAAAAAATGATCATCTGCCAACTTAAGCATAATTATTTATTTCCTTTGTTATGTTTATTATTCCTCTTATATATTTAGTTAAGGAAGGTATTTATTTTTAATTGGTAATTGCTTGTTATAAATAAGTTAGGTCTTTATGGTGTGTGGGACTCTTTATTATTTATCTCTTCTCTTAGACGGATGGGTGATTGATCGAAGAATGCAGAAAATTTGAGATTTCATTCTCTTTTTATCCCTTTCGTCTACCACGTTCTACATCACAAAGACTCATGGAATCGACTTAATTTCACTTGGCTGAAATTTATATTTCAATCATCATTTCATTATTAATTATTGGAATTACATGTCGTTCTTGATAAATATTCGATGCTAATTGCCTAAACAAAAAAAATTAAAATATCCTTTCTACAGGACCTTTATGAACAACATTACAGCTAGCCAGGTTTAATCTTACACAATTATATTATTTTAAACAAATTTGTATACTTATAGCTAAATATTATATTTTAAAAAGTAATGTAAGCCATTCTTTTAAACAAATGTATACATTTAATATTTATACTTAAATAAATATCACATTTAAAAAATAATGTAAGTCGACCCATTTAATATCTTAAGATGTGACAGTTGTTAAGAATATTGTAAAAATAAATTAAAATTATATCACAACAAATAATTAATTAATGTGCAATTATGACGTTAATTTTTGAACTCCAAAAAAGGTCGTAGCTCGAGTTTAGGGTATTGTTTTCAGACATCATCTGACCATCGCCCGACATTTGTGCTCTCAATCTTCTAGTATATCACAATTCATGTCCGCAACAGTCTAATCGTTAGGCGAGTCGACTCGTCAAATATATTTTTCTAACAAATACATACTTATATTATAAAATGTCAAACTTTTATTTATTTTGTCTTTTATAATATGATATTTCAATATTTCTGCTTATGTATGTACGTTGAAAAAGTACTAGACTAACCGTTAGTCTTTGCTAGACTTTCTATATATAAATACACACACTCATTACCTCGTTTTCACCTTTCTCCTTACATTAATCCTCAAACATATATACATATTTCCCATTCTCTTACAATTTTTTTTCCCTCATCAACAAAAAGGCAAGAGTTAAAGGTAAAAAGAATGTGGCAAGAAAGAAAATTAGACGAAAAACCGAACTTCCCGAAAACACACGTGTCGAGCTTTCGCGGCCCCTCGGCCGCTAGTAAAACTCAACTGCGGCCGATTTTGTCCGGCGGGTTTGACGAGGTGGCGGCGATGGTTCCTCCGGTGACGGTGGTGGTGGAGGGCCGGTCGATCTGCCACCGCATCAGCCTCCACAAGCACGGTGGCTACCGGAGCTTGGCCCTAGCCCTCAGGCAGATTTTTATAGATAATTATAATACTAATGTTGATTGTAGTAGTAGTAATAATAATAGTGAGGAAGATGAAATTTGTGGTATTGATCTATCAAATGCTGTGCCGGGGCATCTGATAGCGTATGAGGACATGGAAAATGATCTGCTTTTGGTCGGTGACCTAAATTGGAAGTAAGCATTATTTCTTCTAATTATTATTATTATTATTATTATTATTATTATTATTATTTAATTTGTTGTTGTGCTGCTGCGTTCTTCTTGTTATATATTAATGGATGAATTCTCGAGATTGTTTCAGTACAAATTTTTGTGTAAGACAGAATAATCGTTCATTAGGTTAATCCGCCATAATTTTTTAACTAAATGCATACTTTTGATATGGAATGTCACACTTTTATTTGTATTATTGTACTTTTTGAATATAACATTTCGAGTTGAAAGTGTATATATTTGTTGAAAAAACATATATATTATTTATGTGTTTTTGTTTGTTTAATTTTTTGGACAAAATTAAAACGGAGATTTCTGTAATGAATTTGCAGGGATTTTGTTAGGGTGGCCAAGAGAATCAGAATACTTCCGGCAAAGGCTAAATCAAGAAAGCAGAAAGATGGGGAGTCAAATATTTGATCATTTGTTGATAATTTTTATTTTAGTTTCCTATTTTAGTTCATAAAAAAAAGGGCCTTATAAACAAGCCTATAATTCAGGCACTCAGAAGGATTATATATATCTTAGTTCAATAATGAACATTTGAGTGAATAAAAGATATTTTTTTTTTTTAAATCAGGGATGGATGGTATTGGTGGTGTGCCATGAAAATCAAATTGGTAATTTTCTGAACATTCATATTTTTGTGTGATGTACCTTCAGATTAATTCATATGATCCAATTGTGTGATCTAATTAAAGTTCTTCTTAATTTGTTTTCTCTTTTGCTTTTTTATTATTATATTTAATTTGTCTGTCCTAGAGTTGTTAAACGAATTGAATTGCTCGTGATTTTTTTTTTTAATTTATATAGTTCGCCTTGTTATAAAGCTTGAGTTTAATTTGTTAAAGTTCGATCTCAATTCATTAATATTGTAAACGAATCGAGTTTGAGTTTGCTTATTGATTTATTAACTAAATGAGCCGATTTAACTTAATAATGAGCTCGAACTCGAACTCGAATATTAGAAATTCAAACTCAACTAATTTACACCCTTCATACAAAAAATGGATACAGTGCAATATGCGTGGGTTAGTCAGTCAATTTTTTTTCTTCTAAAAATGATATTTTAAATATTGTTTATAAAGTATATCATTTAAAGAGTGTTAAAAAACACATGTCCACCTAACAATTATACTATCAAACAACAACCCATCACTATAATTTGGTGTTTAATTAGGTTAGTGTGCCAAAATTGAGTTAGATTTTTGGGTGTCGGTGGCACCATAATTAACATAGATATTGAGTTTTCAACTCACCATTGATTATTCCATTTTATATTTAAAAGAAAATAGCAAAAGACACCATAATAAAATATCAATTAATGTGCTTTAAAGCATTCATCGCTCTCTAAAGCAAAAATGTTGTATTCTGCCAGATGAATTTAAATAAAAATTCTTGAAATATGATTTTCAATCAATAGTATTTAGTGTGATAGTGTCACACCCCATTTATATTTACGTGTTGGGTTGGATACAACAAGATATTATTGCTAAATGCTAATGGTCCAAAACGACATGACAAGTCAAGTGCAACATAAATATTATCTATTTATTGTCAATAAAGCTGTCTAACTTATCCAATTGATTATCAGAATCATTAGCATGTGATTAAATCATTAAATATAAATTATTTTGAAAAAAAAAATGTCTTGAAAGGAAAAAAGTGATGATTTTTTTTTTTTTGTTGAAAGTAATAATTATTTAGATTCCAAAGTATATGAAATAAAATCCATGATTATAATTAATGTGATATAAAAATAGTAAAATAACAATTATAAATGATGGATAGTTAAAAGTATGGTGAACAAGGAATTTTATTGGAAGAAATGTTTTTCTTTTCCTTAATTTCTGAATAGATCATGGAGAAAATAATATGTTTGAATAAATTTTATTTTTCTTAAAAAATTTATATTGAATCTTAGTAGTTCGTTTAGTTAACGAGCTCCAATTCGAATATTAGAAGCTCAAGTTCGGTTCGACTCTGTTCGTTTATACCCCTAACACATGCTAAATTACATGCAAATCTCCATTTTTATAATGCATATTTTTTTTTCAAAAAAATCTCATTCAATACAATATGTACTAAAAACTAACTGATAATCAATACATGGCTGAAACTTGAAAGTCCGGATGACCTCAATGGACCCATAATCTGATATTGATGGCATACCAATTAAAAATAGAAAAGTTAATTATTTTATTTGGTGTTTTAATTAACAATGCAACAGAGAACTGTGAATATATATAGATTATAAATAAATAATTAATTCTACTTTCAATCAAAATGATTTAATTACACGCTATAGTTTCGGTTTTGAAAGTAACACATATGTTCAGAGTCATGTCTAACAGTCAATACGCATTCTCATTTTTCACGAAGCACAATCATATCCATCAGCAATTTAATAGCCTTCACAAAACAGAAATTAGTCGGTGCTCAGAATTCATTCCAGGTTACATCCTCAAAATTTCAGCAAGCAAGAAAATATTAAGCAAAGGACTTCAACTCACTTCCTAAATCAGCTAATACATATTTTGCTGAAATCCCATCTTTTACTTTCAAAAACTCGATTAACAAATTTTGCTTTATAAAGTATCTGTCATGAGAAACTTCGATGACAGTCCCTTGATATTCATTTATCGCCTCCTAAAGAAACACAAATAAAAAATAAATGAAGAGAATTGTTTAAGAAGCATTACTAGATATGAGTCACAAAGATGGAAAGAGGAAAGAAAACAATTAGAAAGTAAACCTCAAGCATCTCTTTTGTGGTTATGTCCAGATGATTGGTTGGCTCATACAGAACAAGCAGAGTCGATGGTTTGACCATAAACTTGCAAAAAGCAAGCCGAGCCTGCGCAGGGAATGGTATGGAATTATTGATTGAAACTTATAAGAGCTTCCAAAATGGAGGACAAACCAGAGGGTTCCTATGTGATGATTGTGTTCAGAAGATATTTTTTTAGAAACTAATACATATTTTGAATGTTAGAAACTAATACATATTTTTTTTTTTCACTTTTTGAAAACATTAAGTTGAAATTTATCTTTTTCCTTAATAAGTACCAAAAGTTAAATAATTTATTCATGAGATTAAAATTTAAAGCATAAATAAATATAAAAAATGGCCAATATGTACAAGTATGCAACCATAGTGCAGAGTGGAAATGCAAATGCAATAAGTTCCGAGAGGCTTTCATAGGGAGAAATATGTTCCAACTATTGTAGCTCAAACCGTTCTAACTTCTAAGCACATAAATATATCTGTGCAAGATGAAATAAGGAAATGCCGAAATGCAAAGAGAATGTTAAAACCGACAGAGCAATTATGCGATCAAATATTTCAAAATCTAAACCCGGCATGAGTTTGCTGGAGGGGAATAAACTTTGCAGCATATCTTCTCTCTCTACAAGAAACTCTTCAGGTGAGAGCGAGTCACTGATTCCAGTCTCTTCCACAAAAATTCGAGACCAATCAAAAGTCTTTTTGTATCTAGCAAGGATGATCTCCTGGACTTCAGTATAGAATTTTTCCCCATCTGAAAATTTAAAGAGAAAAAATAAGAGCAAATATTCGATTAAAAAAAAAACAGAAGCAAATGCTTGTATTTGGATATGAAGCCACAAAGCTGCCACCTATGTTAACTTGGGACATGAAAAATGGAAAGAAAACTCTTTAATTTCTTACTTTGTAACTGTAAGGTTCCGACTACTCCTCAAATTGTGTAGTTGGGTGTTATGTTCATCTATCATAACTTCAATCTGAAGCTCCACTTCCCCAAAGCACTCCTCTTGTTCCTCTAATATCTTCTTTGCAGAAAGCACGGCGGAGTCTAAATTATAAAATAATTATGTTTTCCAGATTATGAACAATTCCAGATCAAATTATGAAGCCGCAAAACTCCAAACCAAGACTCTCACACATTTTTTCTTTTTTTATTCTTTTCAGAAAGTTGCTCACCAAGTCCATCATACCTACTGTTGTTATACAGTAAAAATAGCCTCAATTATATTGATATTGGTTTTGGAGGAAGGTTTTCCGGGTGAGGCCGTGGAAAGAGAGGGAAATCATGTTGAGGAGCATCGGTGGAAAGGTTTCACGATAAATGTGTTATTTAATCTGATGTTTGTAGTCGTTTTCAGGTCCTAACTGTAATCTGAAGCTCTACTTCCCCAAAGCACGCTTCTTGTTCCTCTAATATCTTCTTTGCAGAAAGCACGGCGGAGTCTAAACAATACGACACATGGATCTCCCTAAGCGTGGGTATATCCCCAATTCCCAATGGAATCTCCTTCAGCTTATATAGGTACTCTAGTATGAGCTGCTCGAGGCACGGGAAGTGCGTGGCCTCCACCCTCCACTGTTCCAGATCACAGCAGCTGTCAATTTGCAAGTATCTCAGGCTTTGGAATCCACCCTCGGCTGTTTCCCACTCAGGCCCCACGAACGCATTATCGTATATCTTGAGGGTCTCCAGAGATGGCAAGGAGCCTATCTTTGTCCCCATCTCCTCCCACCCCAGCTTCGTGCCTTCAAGAGTCAGCTCCCTGAGCGTATCCGGGAATGTGATTCTCATCATCACTTCACTTTTCCTCGAAAAAATAGAGAAATAAAGACACTCCAGCTTATGTAGTCGGCAGAGATTGTCGAGATCATAATCATCCTCCTTGTCGTCGTATTGGATTCCGAGCATCTTGATATTGGGGATTCTCTCAACCACTTGCTCACTGCACTTGAAGTTACGTATTGTCGTGAGCGTCTCTAGATTCTCCAACACCATCCAACAACCATTTTCCAATTCTTCTTTCGGAGGAGGATCCGTGAGCTGGAACCAGCTGTATATCATGACGTGCCTGAGTTGGGGCATCCGCCAGATGTCCAGCACCGCAGCGCCCCTACGATATGAATTATATATCTCTAACATCCGTAAATTCCAGAGTAGGTAAAATTCCGGAGGAAATTCAAGCTCCTGCTCTATAATTAGTTTGAAGCTCAGGTGGCGCAAGTTGACCCTATGAAAAAGTTCTCCTCCAATTATGTATCCATGCAGAACCCTCAACAATCTAAAAGGAACAAAAGATGGTAAAGTTTGATAAAAGTTGGATATCAGAGTTCGCGCACGTGATGCCAATTGCACAGCTTCAGGGATTGCTGAATGGACAGTGTATGTCCTCTCTGATGCGGCTTTCTGAATGCTGATGCGGCGTTGGGCACACCAGCTTTGGTTGTGGTCAGGGTGGCTATGCGTTGTTGTGTGGAAGAATTTATATTTCTCAGCTTCCTTTATGCATAAGTCCCTCAAGAGATCGTGGATGCTGCACCATTTTATCCTTCCATTACTGCCCCTGACACGAACCATGATTAGGTTTCTGAGGACAAGATCGTCAAAGTACACTAATCTCGCAATTGTTTCCAAGCTTTTACCAGCAACCGCCGGTTTCACAAATCCTTCATCAACCCATAGCCTGATGAGTGTGGATACTTGAATCGGCTCGTCCTCCCGGAATATGCCCATGTAGAGAAAACACGGCTTCAGGTGGACTGGCAGTTGATTGTAGCTCAACTTTAGTATTCTTAAGCAACGCTCGTCCTCCTCCAAATTCACAGTCGAGCTTAAATTTTCTAAAACGTGTTGCCAGTTTTCCTGTGTTTGTTCAGACTTTGCTAGGAGTCCTCCGATGACGACAATCGACAATGGAAGGCCTCTGCAGTTCCTAGCAATGTTCTTCCCAATCTCTTCCAGTTCCGGATGTTGTTCTTCCCCAAACACGCACCTTTGCAGAAGATTCCAACTTTCGTCCAGATTCAGAAAAGGCATTTGAAAGTAGTCTGGGCCATCCAGTTGCAAAGCCACTTTCGATGGCCTAGTGGTTATTAGTACTCTGCTTCCGTCGTTGTTATTTGGAAAGAAACGCTTCATCTCGTCCCAAGCGTCCGTACCCCAAATGTCATCCATCACAATCAGATATCGTCGGCCAAATAAGCTCTGATACAGTTTTTTTTCCTAATTCTTCATATTCCTTCTCCTCACTCCCTCCTATACAGTGAAGGACTTCTAACAGGACTCTTTTGGAATTACATTCTTGAGAAATTGTAGTCCATCCTCGCATATCAAAGTGTTCCACAATCAGAGGATGTTCATAAATATTTTTTGCAAGAGTGGTCTTACCGATGCCTCCCATGCCCGCAATTGCAATGACCCAACGACTGGATTGTCGATCGACCAGCTTACCCATGACGTCGTTCATGACATCATTCGTGTCATCCTTCTTCCAATAAGTACGGTTTTTCAGCTTATCCAGGATGTTGTCGTTCATGACATCATCTGTGGTGGCATCATCCTTGTGAGCAATTTTTTTCCGGGCCTTGTCTTTAATAGCAGCAGCTACGCCTTTTGCGATGGAATCCAAATCGTTAATCACTTTCTGCAGATCTCGATACAAACAAGAGTCGTCGTCTTTGTTAGCTTCACCACGAGCATCCTTGATATGATCGGCAATGTGGGACTCTATTATATCCTCTGCTTCATTAGCCGCATCAACCATACGCCCCTCCAAATCATCTGCATCATCATCAATGGTATAGTTTTCAAGAAAATCTTGCAAGAAACCAACTTTTTTTATTAGAGGTTCGATTTTTGTTTTGTCGAGAGAGATGGGTGGGCGAGGATGATTCTGGATTTGGTGTATGGTGGTGGTAAGAGAAATCAGAGCTCCATAAGCTGCCATGGATTCCCTGTTTGCTGAAAATGAAATCCGATCAGCTTTTTTTAGCTAGGAAAAGTGTATAATGAGAAGTGAAAGCTGCAGCAAGTCTTTTGAGCTCAAATGCTTGTGGTGAAGAAAAAGAATAACAGAGACTTGGATGAAATATGAAACAGATAGTAGACTATAGACAATAATTCTGCACATGGAAAAAGCATTACGTTAATGGCCGACCCTTGTGACCCACAACGACTTGATTAATAAATGGTTCTTGGTTAATAAATAAAATTAATTTCCTTATATGTGGCTCGGGTTATTCATGGGTACGTAATACTTATTAAAGAAATTTTGATTACATTAAAAGTAACCTAAGTTATTATACGAGGGTACTTAACATTAAGCAAGTTGACTTTTTTTCAAATAAAAATGTATATTTATTATATGAAATGTAATATTTTATTTATATTATTTTTACTTTATGACATTTCAATTTAAAAGTATGCATACGTGTTGAAAAAATATGATGTGTAATCACTATGTTTTTCTGACAGGAACTTAGTCCTTTGTGAATTAATAAGTTAATTAATCATATGTTGTCATTATCTTGAAAAATATAATTATGTTTCTAATTGAGCATGATTTATAAAATAATTATGTTCTCCGAATTATTATGAACTTACAGATCAAATTATGAAGCCATAAAACTCCAAAGTCCAAACCATGACTCTCNNTCTTCAGAAAGTTGCTGACCAAGTCCATCATACCTACTGTGTTATACAGTAAAACTATACATATCGAACTGACCAGAGATACACATTTCACAATACAGCTTAAGCAAGCAACTGTTAAGTATACCTTTAATCTTATTTATTTATTTTTAATAGATATGTATACTTTTAAACTAAAATATCATCTTATAACAACAAAAATAATAAAAAGTTTGTCATTTCATAATATAGTTTTGTCTCAAAAGTATATGTTGACTCAACTCACCTAGTTCTTGTGTACACAGTAAGGTTCCAAAATGTGGCTCTTGGATAATTACCTGATCTACCCTTTCGAGATCAAGTACACAAACAGGGGATGTAACAAATTGCATTTTAAGTTCCGGTTGGAAAAATATTACGTCGATTACATTCTCTCACCTTTCGAAGGAAAATGTAAATAAGTTTTGCCGACAATGTGTCGTTTGAGTAATAAGCTGCCGAGTTTTTCGCGTAAGAAAATTCACTACCTGCAGGTTGGTCCACAAATATAATATCGGCCACCTGTAAATATTTTCGAAATAAAACTTCAGTCTCGACTATACGCATGCATACGACCAACTGAAAAAAGAAAATAGTTACTACCAAAATACAACCTTTGTCCAATAGAAATCGTTCAGCGTCAATGGTGGAATGCTCTCGTTCGAATTGGAAATGCCGATGGTGAAGGGACCTATATTTACATAAGCATTTTGCTACGAAAACAAGATAAATTTTGAAAAATATAATAAGAAAATCACGTACCAATCTGATAAACGAAACCCAAAAGGCCTGAACAACCTGTGAGCCACAGCATTAAAGGGGCTTCTTCGGGTTTGCTTTCCGACTCCACGAAGTAATAGAAAAGCTTGATATCTTCCTTTTGAATTCCCATGCCGATATACCTTTTTTTTTCCGGAAAAATAATGAATGTTTTCTTACATTATTGTGGTTATTATTTGTGAGTTATAATGCGTATATATATACATCACTGGTGAAATGTATTGCTCAGAACAAATCACGCCACCGGTTAATCCTGTTGCTTTAATTCATGCTTGAAAACTAGTATTTATAATTTTTGTGTGACATAAACACAACCTTACATCTGTAGCTCTAATGTGATTCTCTCGGTTCAAACGTTTGTCTAAGAAAAGTTTCATATGTTAACTAAGTAGTTAACAAGGTTAGGCTCAATCATTACCGTTTTTGGCTTGAAGATCTAAACGAAAAACTCGACCAAGTAGACGTTTTTTGGGCTTGAAGATCTAAACGACAAACTAAACCTGAGTATACACATGTTTTACGGTTTGAAGCTCTAAAGGACAAGCTCAACCAACTAAAATTGAGACCAAGCTAGTCCAAAAAATTCACATCAATCTATAATTGTAGCACAAAGTTAATTCATCAAGCATGTATATGTTAAGTGGGTGGTATGGGAATTTACGAACATTGCTTGAAAAATGAGAAGCAAAGAAACGAAACTAATTAAAGTCGAGGCATGTAAAACACGTTATCATTAAGAAGAAATTTTCCGCCATTGAATACTTACGTTATCTGTAATGTGCATCCTAACTCAAATTTCAGCTATTAAACTCAATTTTTCCTACATTTTAACTCCATTGTACTTATAACTAATTTCTCATTTATCCAATCAGATCCGTAAAATCGGGACAAAACCATTGTTCTTACTGTATACATAAGAAAAAGGAAAAAAAATGGCCGGAGAAATTCAAGAGGCATACCCAGTTTCAAGCTTGAACGGCAGTTTAACAGGAAATCCCGATAGCTTCTCGATCACATTTTAGTCGATTAAAAGGCTAAAAAAGCTTCTCGAGCTAAACCAAGTTGTGTTCGCAACAACTTGGTTCGAAAGAAATTTCTACACACCAATATATATTCAGCTAAAAAAGCTCAAACAAATCGATCAAAAGGCTCTAACCAGCATACATTTGAAATATCATACAAATCCAATAATATATACATACATATATATTTATTATATTTAGTAATGTCATGATTGTTCCTTTATTATATAATTTTAATTTAAATACAAAATTACCTTTTAAAAATGACGGAATAATAAAGCCCATGCATCGCGCACGGGTACTGTACTAGTTCTAGGAAAAGGGAAAACCACTAATTGAACTATACCGAGAAACTTGAGAAGGATATTTACTAATTTAGACACAAATTACTGAACATACAGAAAATTTTAACACTGGGATGGATTAACTCATAAAACCAGAAAGAAGTGGTGATCTCAGAGGATTGAATTGAAACTTATAAGAACTTCCAAAATGGAGGAGGACAGAACAGAGGGTTCCTAGATGATTGTTACAGAAGATTTTTGGATGTTAGAAACTAATCCATATTTTTTTTCCACTTTTTGAGAACATTAAGTTAGAATTTATCTTTTTCCTTAATAAGTACCAAGAGTTGAATAATATATTCATTAGATCAAAATTTCTGGCATAAATAGAAAATTGGGCTAATATGTTCAAAGGTTGATAATTGAGTTTTGATTGGTTGGAACCATTAGCTATTAAACAAACCCAACCAATTTTATTAGAGTGTTTAAGATTTATTTTCTTTTCTTGTGATTGAATAATCGTACAAAACAATCTGGCTAGCCTTCCTTGCGATACGACCAGGTGATCGATTCTTTTGAATTAACTCCGGTAAAAATAATTTACAGCAATGATCGTTATACATGCAAATGAGGAAGATGAGCATTTATAAGCTCATGCAGAGAGTAAACGACGTCGTTCCCATATTAAAAATTAACACATGACAAAACGACCTCGCCTTAACTAAAAGAAACGCAACAAGAGAAAAAAAAGCGTGCAACGCTTTAGTAACAAAGAAAATAAACCACACTAACACCTCACAATATATCTAACATAACAGAAATGACGTGTGAGCATGAAGGACAGGTGACAGCTATGCGAATAGTAATAAGCAGGGGTGACTCTAGAAAATAAAGTTAGGGGGACAGAAACAATTAACGAATCAAATCGTATTGGTGTGATTCGTGAAAACTGAAGTTCAGCTCGCTAATATATTTAAACGACCCAAAGTTATAAATATTATTCAAGCTAGTATTTTAATGAGTTTAGTCAGACTGCCGTTTAATTGTAAAGTTTTGACTACTCGTCAAGTTGGGTAGTTGGTGTTCATCTATCCTAACTGTAATCTGAAGCTCCACTTCCCCAAAGCACTCCAGTTGTTCCTCTAATATTTCCTTTGCAGAAAGCACGGCAGAGTCTGAACAATGAACCACCTCGATCTCTCTAAGCGTGTTTATATCCCCAATCCCCAATGGGATCTCCTTGAGCTTATCTAGGTAAGATAGTCTGAGCCGCTCGAGTCTCGGAAAGTGCGTGGCCTCCACCCTCCACTGTTCCAGATCAGAGCACCTGCCAATAACTAAGTATCTCAGGCTTTGGAATTTGCCCTCGGCTGTTTCCCACTCGGACCCCACGAACGCATCCCTATATAGCCTGAGGCCCTCGAGATGTGGCAAGGAGCCTATCGTTGTCCCCATCTTCTCCCACCCCAGCCTTGTGCCGCGAAGAGTCAGCTCCCTGAGCGAAACCGGAAATGTGATCCTCATCATCACCTCACTTTTCCTAGAAAAAATAGAGAAATAAAGAGACTCCAGCTTATGTAGTCGGCACAGATTGTCGAGATCATAATCAGCGGCCGACAATAATTCATCGTATTGGATTCCGAGCTTCTTGATATTGGGGATTCTCTCAACCACTTGCTCACTGCACTTGAAGTTAAGTACTTCCTCCAGCGTCTCTAGATTCTCCAACACCATCCAACATCCATTTTTGACTTCTTTCGGATACGTGAGCTGGAACCTGGATATCATGACGTGCCTGAGTTGGGGCATCCGCCAGATGTCCAGCACCGCAGCGTAAAAGTCCCTACGATACGAATGACCTATACGCAACGTCCGTAAATTCCAGAGTAGGTAAATTTCCGGAGGAAAATCAAGCTCCTGCGATATAACAAGGTTGAAGCTCAGGTGACGCAAGTTGACCATATGAAAAGGTTCTCCTCCTGTTAAGTATCCATGCAGAACCCTCAACAATCTAAATCTAAAAGGAACACAAGATGGTAAAGTTTGATGAAAGTCCGATATCAGAGTTCGCACACGTGATGCCAATTGCACAGCTTCAGGGAATTGGCATGCTGAAAACGACCCACCTCGAAAACGGATGATTTTCATCTCTGATGCGGCTTGCTGAGTGCTGATACGGCGTTGGGCACACCAGCTTTGGTCATGGTCAGGGTGGTTGTGCGTTGAGCGGAAGAATTTATATTTCTCGGCTTCCTTTATGCATAGGTCCCTCAATAGATCGTGGATGTTGCACCTTTCTATCCTTCCATTACTGCCCCTCACACGAACAATGATTAGGTTTCTGAGGACAAGATCGTTAAAGTACACTAATCTCGCAATTGTTTCCAAGCTTTTACCAGCAACCGGTTTCACGAATCCTTCATCAACCCATAGACTCATGAGCCTGGGGACGTTAATCGACTCGTCCTCCCGGAACATGCCCATGTAGAGAAAACACGGCTTTAGGTGGACTGGCAGTTGATCGTAGCTCAACCTTAGTATTCTAAAGCAACGCTCGTCCTCCTCCAAATTCACAGTCGAGCTTAAATTTTCTAAAACGTGTTGCCAGTTTTCCCCAGACTTTGCTAGGAGTCCTCCAATCACAACAATTGACAATGGAAGGCCTCTGCAGTTACTAGCAATGTTCTTCCCAATCTCTTCCAGTTCCGGAGGAGGAGGAGAGCACCCTTGTTGTTCTTCCCCAAACACGCACCTTTGCAGAAGATTCCAACTTTCGTCAAGGTTCAGAAAAGGCATTTGAAAGTAGTCTTGGCCATCCAGTTCCCAAGCCACTTTCGATGACCTAGTTGTTATTAGTACTCTGCTCCCTTCGTTGTTGTTATTTGGAAAGAAGCGCTTCACCTCTTCCCACGCATCCGTACCCCAAATGTCATCCATCACAATCAAATATCGCCGGCCAAATAAGCTCTGATACAGTTCTTTTCCTAATTCTTCATATTCGCTGTCCTCACTCCCTGTACACCCTATACAGTGAAGGACTTCTAACAAGATTCTTTTGGAATTATATTCTTGAGAAATTGTACTCCATCCTCGCCTATCAAAGTGGTCCACAATTAGAGGACGTTCATAAATATTTTTTGCAAGAGTGGTCTTACCAATACCCCCCATGCCCGCAATTGCAATTACCCAATGACTGGATTGTCGATCGACCAGCTTACCCATGACGTCGATCATGACATCATTCGTGTCATCCTTCTTCCAATAAATACGGTTTTTCAGCTTATCCAGGATGTTGTCGTTCATGACATCATCTGTGGTGGCATCATCATTGTGAGCAATTTTTTTCCAGGCCTTGTCTTTAATAGCAGCAGCCACGTCTTTTGCGATGGAATCCAAATCGTTAATCACTTTCTGCAGCTCTCCATACAAACAAGAGTCTTTGTCGTCTTTGTTAGCTTCACCACGAGCCTCATCTGCCTCATCTGATTCCCCCATCATTTTCTGTATGTATTGATACAAAGACTCTTCATATTCATCCCTAATATCCCTAATATGATCGGCAATGTGGGACTCAATTATATCTTCTGCCTCGTGAGCAGCATCAACCATACGCCCCTCCAAACCATCAGCATCATCATCAATGGTATAGTTTTCAAGAAAATCTTGCAAGAAAGCAACTTTTTTTATCAGAGGCTCGATTTTTATTTTGTCGAGGGAGATGGGTGGGCGAGGGTGACTCTGGATTTGGTGTATAGTGGTGGTAAGAGAAAGCAGAGTTCCATAAGCTGCCATGGATCTCCTGCTTGGTGAAATGAATAGCTAGGAAGAACTGTAAGATGAGAACTGAAAGCAGCAAAAAATATTTTTCTCAGCTCAAGAAGAAAATGAATTAGACTCATTCAGATGAATGTGTGTGAATTGAAAATTAGATCTGGAGTTTTGAGTTGCGTAGAGTAGGTACAAGACGATCATTATTGTACAACAGTTGGGTGATTGGGACCATTAATAAGTGAGCCTGACATCTTGACCCACGATGACCTTATAGTCAATAATTCTGCACATGGAAAATTTTGATTTTGCTAACTTTGCGTCTTTCACAACACATACAATGTCATTAGTTAATCTAAATGGTTCTTAGCCAATAAATAAAATTATTTTCCTCCGGTAATTCATGGCTACGTATTAAAGAAAATTTAATTACATTAACATAACTTATTATATGAGGGTACTTAACATTAAGCAGGTCTGACTTTTTTTTTAATAAAAATTATATTTTATACTATAAAATGTCGTATATTTATTTATTTATTATTTTTTTTACAACGTTTCAATTTGAAAGTATGTAAACATGTTGAAAAAATAATATGAGTATGTAATCTTTATGTTTTTCTGACAAGAACGTAGTCCCATCAGTTAATTACGAATTAATAAGTTAAGTAATCATGTTGTCATTATCTTGAAAAATATAATTATGTTTCTAATTGAGCATGAATTATAAAATAATTATGTTTTCCAGATTATGAACTTACAAATCAAAATATGAGGCCACAAAACTCCAAACCAAGACTCTCACACATTTTTTCTTTTTATTCTTTTTCAGAAAGTTGCCGACCAAAGTCCATCATACCTACTGTTGTTATACATAAAAATAGCCTCAATTGTTGATATTGGTTTTGGAGGAAGGTTTTCCGGGTGAGGCCGTGGAAAGAGCGGGAAATCTTGTTAAGGGGCATCGATGAAAGGGTTTCGCGATAAATGTGTTATTTAACCTGATTTTTGTAGTCGTTTTTAGGTCGGTTTTGGTCGTGCGGTATAACGGGTACGGAATGGGTTTTGCGGCGTGCGGTCTGTGGTTCGTGAACTTGTTATCGACCTTCAAGATGATTATGTTCGTGATGTATACGATGTTTTATTTCCAGTGCAAGAAAGAATGTGGTGCAGATGTGAATTTGTATGGGAATGTTGAGTACACCAAATTGTCTAGTCTAGTGTAATTGGGGCAAATGATCTTCCCTAAGAAAGAAAGGGTGTGTGTGTTAATTGCATTTTTACATTATAAAATATCATGATTTTATATATGTTATTTACGAGATCATGAAACATGACTCGGCATGTTTTTTTAATAAACTATAGCTCGATTATCTGTTCGAGCTTAGCTCGTTTAAGTTAAGCTAAACCAAGTTGTGTTCGAAATAAGTTTCTACGCACCAATACATATTCAGCTATAAAGCTCAAATAAATCGATCAAAAAGCTCTATCTGGGATACGTTTGAAATATCATGCAAATCCAATCTTCACATTCTCAGGAAAACAATCAAACAATAAAAAATAAAAATAAAAAACAAGCACACTCATCGACCTTATGTTAATTACGATACCGGGCAATCCTGCAATAAATTTATCAGGCAAGTCCAAAGGAAACGTCGTAATTTGTTCTCAATAACTATCCAACTTTTTTTGATCGAATGTGAAATTAAGCTGCTGATTTTTCGAAACGGGGTAGGCCCCACTCGCTAGGGTTGAAGTCCAAGAGAGAGCTTATAACTTTACCTGCAGTTTGATGGTATGAATTGTCCAACCTCGGATCTCCAACCATTACCACTGACCTGCAAGGTGAAATTCGGTAAGAATTACCAAGGATTTTCGAATGACCTTTTTTTTTTTAATGTGCATGAACCTTTCTAAAGAATAATGCGATTTCGTTTACTGATTCTAAGCTTATATGTGTACGAAGGGAAAAAGTCAAAAACTGAACTGGAGATTTTAACAGATTTTTTCTGTGTGCATGGATTTTTATCTTGTAGTAAAAAGTTGAATTTTTTTTCTTGCAAAGAATCAAGGGACGAACGAATAAGAACTTACATGCCGACATTCTTAGCTGCCAATACGCCAGATGGCGCATCTTCAAAAACCAGTATCTTTTGTGGATCAACTGGTCCACCCTGCAAAACGAACAATAAATCATTTTACCTGCGTAGATAACTTCTTGATTTCCAATAAACGAGCAACTTGAATTATCTCGTGTGAATCAGTTTATAGAAAAGTATCAAGAGTCCTAAATTTAATTAAGGCACGATGAAAAATAAATAAATAAATATATAAACATTTTCACATCTCGCCATTCTTCTATAATCCACTAGCGTTGATCGAAATCGAAAAACAGTTTAGTAATTCCAACATTTTCTGCTCCAAAATGCTCTCCCCTTCTCCTTTTATTTATATCACCGTACAGTTATTATTATTATTATTATTATTTTTAATTAACCTCAAATCTTTTGGCAGCTGCAATGAAGACATCGGGTGAAGGTTTCCCTTGTTTGACTTCTGGATCATCCCCGAGAACTACATGATGCATCAGTGAAGAAAATTCACGGTGCCTTTGAGTTTTCAACTCAAAATGCCTATTGTGTGAACTGCAACAAGGTAAAAAAAGATCAATGAGCAAGTTTGCTAAACGTGTCGAATTATATTTTACCAATTTCATCTCCTAAACCTACTTCGAGAATTAAAGAAAACAAAGAACTTACCCAGTTGCAACACAAATAGGAACTCCATTTGCATGGAGGTGCTGAATTAATTAAACGGCTGGCCCCTGTAATAGAAATATTAGCAGCAATAAGTTCCAAGAGGCTTTCACCGGGGGATAATATTTCCTAACTAAGGAAATGCCGAAATGCATAAGAATGCTAAAACCGATAGAGAAATTATGCGATCAAATATATCAAATCTAAACCTGGCATGAGTTGGCACGAGGGGAATAAACTTTGCAGCATATCTTCTCTCTCTACAAGAAACTCTTCAGCTGAGAGCGAGTCACTGATTCCAGTCTCTTCCACAAAAACTCGAGCAGCTTCTATTGCCTTCTTACCCATCATTTTGGCCATGAGAGACCAATCAAAAGTCTTATTGTATCTAGCAAGAATGATCTCCTGTACTTCAGTTTAGAATTTCTGCGTATCTGAGAAAACAAAAGAGAAAAAATAAGAGCAAATATTCGATTAANCCAAATGCTTCTATTTGGATATGAAGCCACAAAGCTGCCAACTATATTATATTAACTTGGGACACGAAAAATGTAAAGAACTAACTCTTTACAGGAACAAGAAAGATTCAAACGACAAACACAAATAGCTTATCTTGCCTTTGTTAAAAAAAACAGGAAAAAGAAGCGTAAACCACAACAGACTCGTTTAACTAAAAGAAAAGGAAACTATGAAGCCCCAGGAATCATCTGTTAAACATGTAAATCATCCATCCTAGCCACCAATACATAAGAGATTAACGAAAAATAGAAAGCGCACAAATATGATGTCCTTTGTCGATATATTGGAATAAAATCCATTATAAGTCCATAAGTAGGTAACATCACATTCTAAACAAATTTACAACAACTCATTGTCATTTATCCTATAAACAGGGTCATGGGTCTGAACTCAAGCTAGTCTATAACATGACCATCGTTTTGAAGAAGAAAACTTCTAATTAAATTTTAACACACTTTTCAGCTGAAATAACAGGTGCATTATTCGCAGCTCATATATTTACTGATTGAATTTCATAACTGTTTAAGACAGTGAAGAGTTACCAAGTAGAAGATAATGCTAATATATTTATTAATTAAAAAATCACAAAAAAGATTAAAAGTCTGTCAGACAGCTGCCAGGCCATCTTGGCTCGCCAAAGCCAACCAAGAACGATCCTCTACTGACCTAATGGACCCACGACGGAGCTCAAAGGGTCTGTTAATCACGCTCTGGCCGGGCAGCCATAACTCATCCACCAGACTGGGATAAGTTGTCTCTTTATATCTCAAGGATAAAGAGGTACGATCCTATAGAACAGATCCTGTTCAAGTAAGGTCGTGCTCATTGGTGCTGAGACATAGTAATATATAAACTTGGTTTTACAGGTTTGTTTCCAATGTGGGACAATGATGTGAACTTTAGCTAATCTTATGCGTTATGTTATTCCGCAGCTTTAATAAATATAGGTTATTTCGTGTGCTTTTTCCCATTCTTGGGCTTTAACAATTAAAAGCGTTTTCTTTACATGGGCTTTTCCCCACCTTCGGGATTTATAATTTTCCTTGTTCCTCCTGTCACGTATATTTAATTTTCTTTTACGTAATTTAAGAATTGTTTTATTGAAAACTAACCAACAAAACTCTGGATTTCGTCTGCCATATGCGGACAACAAATTAAGCTTATCTAATCTGTATAACAAAATTTAAACTAAATACGATCGAAATTAATTTATCTAACCAAATGTATTGATATATGCCTACTACAAGTTTTGATATAAAAAATTAACTCGTTTATTACTAGTCGAATTCGAGTCTTAACGACCCAATTTATATAAAAATCCTTTTTTCCCAAAACTCAACTCGTTAACTTAACGAGTTTTATATGAGTCGTATCGTAGTTAACAAGTTTTATATGAGTCGTATCATTTCGCTTACCTGCTCTATCTACAACTCACAATTTAAAACAATATTATTTGCAAATTAGACATGAGCTTTAATTGCACAACCACCATCACATTTTAATTGTATTATAATTCTTCTCCTTCTTCTTCTTCCAATGTTTTATATCAAAATAGAAATATATATTACACACATGCAGCTATGGTCCTTTCTTGTATAGTTGATGCAGATTGTTGTGAAATAATGTTAAGTTTGCAGGACTATATGGTTGGAAAGGTTATATAGTGCCTACCTTAATTTCTCCATTCAATTATGTTAATGTTAGGTACAATTCCACCAATCTTATTTAAATTTTCTATTAATTTTATACAGTTTTAGTATGGAGCCATCGGATGGCTCGACTTATGGAATCATCCATACTTATTTACCAATAGTGTATTGACACGTGTCCTACAATAGTAGAGTCATCTACAATTATTTACTTTTCAGCTAATTTTGTTTTTGGGCTGTGGAGTGGACCACTTCCATGAACTCCAAAATCGATTTAGCTTGAATAACTAATTGATAAGTGTGTTATTATATTAATCTAATTAAATTGAGCCCGCAAGATTATATTGCGTTTAACATCACCTATTCATAATCCCATTTTTTCTTTTTCATATCACGTAGGATTATATGATTACATATTACTTAATAACGGACGTGACTATGCTTAATAATACATATACAATTATTATGTGCAGTGAATTAACTTCTTTTTTTTTCCCAATTTTACCCTACTCATTTATGACATGAACTTGTCTAACAACTAATTGTGATTGATTATAGTGGCATTTCCGTGCTCAGGCCAACTGAAAATTGCATGCAAGTAAAACCAAAGTTCATCATACATTTTATGCATTCCATTGCCAACGACCAAAGAAAAAGAATAATAAATAATTCAAAAAAAAAATTACAATCTACATGAATCCAAAACAGGAAAACCGAAAAAACGACTAAATCAATCATCCCCATCTGATTATGGCCGACCCCCACGTGAGCCCGGCCCCAAAACCTGCAGTAGCTAAAGTTTGACCACTTTTGACCTTCCCACTTCTAACGGCCTCGTCCAATGCCAAAGGGATCGATGCAGCGCTCGTGTTGCCATAATTCGCCAGGTTGGATATCACTCGTTCGCCCGGGATTTCTAGCCGTGTGGCTACAGCATCAATGATTCTTTGGTTTGCCTGCAGTTAACGTGCAATTACGTTGTAATCGCAGTATATGGTTCTGAAAATAATAATAATAATAATAATAATAATAATAATAATAATAATAATAATAATCTGTCGTGTTTCATGTTTCCCTTGTAATTTTCTAACGATTAGGCACGACGTGAATACAAACCTACATCGGGTGTTTGTAATAACTTAAAACTTAAAGGGCATCTGTAAATTGGTGAAATTCTTTTTACCCTTGACTTTCTTGGGTAATGAGCCCAAATTTTAACATACATATTGCGAAAAAATTGGAAATTTTAGTCCTGTAACTAACAGCAAATTAAGAAATTGAGAAATAGTCTAGTGGTTGCGTTGATTTTACAAAACAACATGTAACTACAAAAAACAAAATTGACTTTTGGTCCTTTCAAAGGCAAAAGCCGATTAATCTGACTGGTTGCTGAGTTGGATATGTTAGTTGGCTGCCACGTGTACGAGAAACAAAAAATGATAAATAATATTCACGTCAGCAACCGGTCACATGACCGGCTTTTCCCGGTGGAAGAACCAAAAGTCAGGTTTTTTGTCAAGGTGTTTTTTGTAAAGTCAACGCGATTACTAGACTATTTCTCAATTAAATCTCCAATTTTTCCTACTAATTGCTATATCAATGAGGACTAAATCTCCAATTTTTCCTACTAATTGCTATATCAATGCTTCAAAGTGATGATTCGGACCATTTATGATAATATTCGTACCTGGTGAAGAAGCAACCAATCTACATTGGATCCACTTAGGCCCGCCTTTTCTAAGGCCAAAGCAATCGATTGTGGGACGACACGAACTGCGAATCGGAACACCTCTTTCCCGTTCATTTGGATGCACGAGTAAGACGTGTCTTTCGGTAGAATCCCAAGGAGCGACCCGTTTGTGCCCAATAAGTGATCTTTCTCATTTTCCTTAATATTAGCTTTCAAGTGCCTGTAAATGTAT
>BKCP01010403.1:1250714-1278392 GCA_008636005.1 Striga asiatica
AGAGCTACATGTTAAAGATATTAATAGTGGTTTTCATCAACTTTAACTACATAATGTGTGCTGATAACATTTCACAGTTCAGATCCCCACAATACACTCACAGTGATGATCAGACGAGTCGATTAATGCTCCACAATGATACATTTCACGACACATTTAAGATGATAAAATGCATACAACTAAAACCATCACATAATTCATTCTCATTTATGATTTATCACATTGAAATCTTTTTCGCCTACAATTTTGCACCAAATAGCATAAAGTCTGCTTTTGTCTCTCGTCCTTCACTGCCAAATGATTGTAGAGTCTATAAAAGAAAGTATAAAAGTTCTTAAAAATTTCATCTTTACACTAAAGGCACTAACAATCAGCTAGCAAGAGTATTCAAGAGAAAAATCATCTGCTTTCACAGCAAACAGTTTTTAATTTTTATTACTCGTCTCTAATGATGCTAGAGAGAGAAGGAACTTACCGACTAAAAAAATTGTTAGCATCAATCCGAGTACGAAACGAATGGAATTGATGGGCAACACAGTTAACACGAGTTGCTGTCTCTGACTTCTATGGCCTCCTCCAAAGCGCTGAAAACAAATGGCATATGTTTTTTAGATACTTTAATGACCATATAAAATCGCAATATATTGACATATACTATTAAAAGAAAAGGATATATCACAAAAAGGAACAAAACCATTTTCTGCCACCAAAGCAAACGGGTCTGTTAAAATCGGCAGCATTTTTCCATATTGACGTAGAGTCACAAATGGAAATCCTCAAAAATTAATTATTCAAATTATGATGAACCTCATAAATCTATCTTTACAGACCATATACTTTAATGACCATATAAAATTGCAATATCTTGACATGTACTATTAAAAGAAAAGGATATATCACAATAGGAACAAAATCATTTTGTGCCACCAAAGAACGTGTCTTTTAAAAATCGGCATCAATTTTCCACAGTGGCATTGTCACAAATGAAAATCCTCAAAAATTAATTATTCAAATTATGAAGCCTCAATAAATCTATATCTTTACAAATAGCCAAATTAACCAAAAAGAGACAGAAAATGAGAAAATAGAACAGAATTATTAACCTGATTTATCCAGCTGGTCATTCTCGAATGGTTATGAACCTTCTCTTTTGATGTTCCTTCAATCAATGCATTTCCCTCTCTATCATCTCCATCAATAACAATCTCCAAAGTACCCTTCTTTGGCGAATTCCATGTCCTTCGACTACTTGCCTTTCGATCACCATGAAAGCTAACTTCATCTACTCTGCTCTCTTCTTGGCTGGCATCCTCGTTAATTGGAACAATTTCTGAAAGCCGCATTTCCTGATTCGGCACTTGGACTTTAGAACTCGTATTGGTTTTCTCACTGGAGACCATTTGTGGTGTCCCAGAAGTTCCGGAGAGGAAAAGTGCCAGGTCATCACATTCTTGTTCGTCGAGATTTACCCAATGAAAGGGCTTTTTACCATTTTCGTTAAACGATTCTTTGAAAGCTGACTCGACGTTTGAGATTTGATCTTCAATGGCCGAAACAAATTGGGTGTGTCGGTTGACGGTGATGTCATCCCCATGGCTTCTGTAGCTCATACGGACAGCCCTTTCAAATTCTTCTAACTACATGTCATGGGGGAAAAAAACAAAGTGTAAATATAAAAAAACTACAAAAACTAAAACATCAAATAATAATTTACAAAAATGACAGTAATTACAATATGGGGTTTCGAGGTAAAAATAAAACGAAGAGATTTTTCTTACAATATCCTAAAGAAATATGCAGTGCTAACCTGCCATTTTGCAGTGCCTAAAGCCATTTGAAGCTCTCTCCCAAGTTCATCCAAATGTTGTGGTGGCACTAATCCTTCTTTCCTTGCTCTCACCCACGTCCTATAAGCTGATTCCATTCTGCCGAAGAAAACAAAATGCTACCTTCAGCTAATAATTTGGGACTAATTGAAATAAGCTGTTTAAGGTGCACAGGACAGAACAAATTTTCCATAACAGAGTACCAAATCTAAGGTGTTGTGCACAGGACAGAACAAATTTTCCATAACAAAACTAAGGTGTTGTGCATAGGACAGAACAAATTTTCCATAACAGATTACCAAATCCCCCATCTTCTTTCTTATCTCACCATAAAAACACTCTCAGATAATAATGAAAACCGAATCTCAAGCTGATAATTTGATAGCACAAGTGTTAGCAAACACTGAAAATAGAAAAAAAAAAAAAAAAATCACATTTTCTTCCTCTAATGTCAACATGTGCTTTCGAGTTTGCTTATTGATACGAACTGGAAACTTGAATTTTAAACTCTGCCTAGGGTTGGAGTGTCACACAGATACAAAAGAGTTACTCCTTACAAGTTACAAATCCTTCACCAAATGCTCTGAGCATATGAAAAACACCAACAATTCAGAAAGAACAAAGCAAATTGAGACATACCCATCACCTCCAAACCTCAAACCCCACAAAGAACAACAAAAAAGATAAATTTTAAGGGAAGAAATACTGCAAACAACACTAAAGAAGCAAACTTTACCAAATTCTAGGCACAAATAAATACCACCAAACAAATGAGATCCAAAAGAACACTCACATATCGGCAGATTGCTGAACCTCCTCAGCTGCAGAAAAAAAGGTGTCCTTTTGCCATAAGTCGAAACTGTTGGCGACCAGCATTTTCACCCCCTTTTTCGGTTTCTTTCAAATACGAAGAACAAAAAAATTACGATCTTGAATACAGCAAACAACAAAATATGGACAAATTTTGTATTTGTGAGGAAACAACACATACACCCACAAAAAGAGATAAAAAATAAAAAGAAAAAGAAAAAAATGGAATCTTTCTTCTCTCTTCCTTTCTTTGCTGAGGATTAAGCAAAGAAGGAAGAGAGATATAAGAAACAGACAACAAGGACAGGGGAGAAACAAATCTAGGATCTTTTAATTTTTATTTTTTTTTTCTCCAAATTTTTTGTTTCCTTTGATCCTATTACCGCTGCAAGTATTCTGGGTATGAATGTTTTTTGACAAATTCCTTTTTTTTTTATCTTGTCCACCTTTTTTGGGTATTATGCTTTTGTGCAGAGTGCAATAATTTGCTTTTATTAGAGGTGTAAACAGCCAAACAAGTGGAGAATCAAATTGCAGTCAACAGCTCATCATAGGCCTCCAGTTAAGGCCGGAAATTTTTCGTTAAAACTCCATTGGCCCCCCTAATTTTCAATCAAATCCCACTTTCTGCCACCACCAATTAAAAAATAGTAATTCTAGACAGGAGTATATATTTGTTAGTATTATTGCATTATGTATTTTTAGGGAAAAAGTAATTTAAGTCGCCTAGTATAAGAATTTTTTATTACAAAATTGACAGTTATTCTGCTAAGCATATTTTTTCATAAAAGTGTATTCTTTTATTAGAAAATAATATAGACAAAAGTATGATATTTAAGAGTATAAATATGCAAGTTCTTTTCATATAGTATGACAAGTCAATTCATCTAACTGATGTCTCACTGTAAAAATATATGTTTGAAAATATAATTTGCATGTAATATTGATGTGAAAGAAACTGCGATCACATTAAATAATTTAGATTTTTTTAGTAAATCGTCATTGAATATGGTTGTTAAAAATCTATAATTATATCATTCTTTTAAAAATAATATTTCGATTGATACAAATTTTAGACGACATAATTGTTAAGTTATCGTATTTCACTTAAAATGCATATATTTTGAATTTAAAAGTTTGATATTTGAGTGTAAAATATTATATAAATTTATTAAAAACGTATGAATCTAATGATAGCCTAACACGAGCATTATTTTTCAATAAAAAGACCCTTTACATTGGAAGTCCAAAGGGGATCAAACATTCAATTTTGGTGAGACCTTTAACTAGGAAATACTATTTTCTTAAGGACAACTTGCAATTTCGAGGAATTGGTCATATATGTAGGAGTGACACTTGCACAAGTGTCAAAAAAAAAGTGTCCTAATTTGACCATTACCATTTTGTTTTGGTTGGTCATTATAATTTATAAGTGCCAGCAGAGGGGGCAACAGACAAATACCTCAAGATCAGGGGTCATTATGACAATTGTCCAAAAGCTTGGGAGGTTAATGGCAATTATACTAAATACTGGTATGTGAAGACTGAAAGTACTAGAGAAGTAGAGAGTAGAGACAAAAAAGGCGTCGGCGGGTTAGGGCGAAATGAGTTAAGATGATTAGTTGGAAGTGTGGTTGTAAAAGAGCCGTATAATTAAGTCTTAACTTTATGGTTTAAACGTGAAATTTAACTAACTGAATTAAGAATTTAAAATATTATTCTAATTTTCCGAATCGAACGAGTTGAATTGGCCGAGTTTATTAATTAAAGGTATTTTAAATCAGTTCAATCCGTGCCAAATTTTAGGCTTGACAAGTCGAGCCGAGCTCACTAACACTTATCTTGTTTAACGTATTTAGTCAGAAGTTTAACTGAATGTGGGTCCCACAATTTGCTGCCTTTGACCCCAACCTTAATCAAATTATGTTTAGTAAACTTAACTGATAAGTGAATTCAATCTTATAACTGATAGCTTATGACTGGTAGCCAAAAAGCGAGTTGATATGATAAGTGTCTAGTCGAATTTGATGATAATCCAACTGAACTAAAAAGTTAAGCAGGTTTACTTGAAAATATATCTAAAAAAACATAAATTCAATCTTTTTAAAAAAGCTCGTCTTACCAAACAAAGTTAATTTACATATAAGAAACTTATAAATTAATCAAATAAACTATAACCAAATTTCTTACCAAACACACTTGTTGATTTGTTAGTNTCATAGGAAACGAAAAAAGTAATGAAAAAACGCTATTGACATTTGCAAATGTCTTCATTTTTGCTCTTGATTTCATTCAATAAAAATATTTATTAAATTAATTCTTATTGTCTAAGTGTTATAATATTTTGGCATTTGAGTTGCCTATTCTAATTTGCTTCTACTTCTACCTGTCTTTGTTGATGAATATCCAAAATCTAGAACTAGAAGCGCACCTGCAATTTCTGACGAGTGCTTGTTATATATTTCAACAAACTCACATGAGGCTACAATATAAATTATTTAGTGTCCATCAATCACTATTTAGGTAAAATTCATCTTTCCTTTCGGCACAATCTAAATGTGTTTGTTGACTTAAATCTCATCACGGTTTAGTTTATTTTGTGTTGGTTGATGAGTCATACTAATCCGAGTCACCTGTCATAACAACCATTGTCCACACTCCCACCTTCCATATTTTTTAATTAAATTTAGTAATACCTTTTATCTAAGTTTTCGAATTTAAAATACTTGAAATACAAATTTTTGGCAATCTGTATTTTACAACCATTGTCCACACTCCCACCTTCCATATTTTTTAATTAAATTTAGTAATATCTTTTATCTAAGTTTTCGAATTTAAAATACTTGAAATACTAATTTTTGGCAATCTGTATTTTTCGACCTAGATGAGTTTTTTTGTTTTGATGTTTTATGCGTTCACTATTTGAAATATTTTGTGGTTGCAAAGCATTTTACATAAATTCGTGTGATCTATTATCGTGGCGCAAAATACCAATCACAGTTTCGGCCCTTATCCATTAGTTTGATATGGGCTGAAGAGAGGAAAGAAGGCCCAAACATTTCTTTTTAACCAAAGATTTTAATTTATTGGGGCTTACTATTCTTGGGAGAATCCTATTATGTGCTTATTTTCGCATTGAGAAACGGACCCAACAAAATCACAGTTCTAAATTCTACAAATCCCTAAGAAAAATACTCTGCACTTCAATTTCTCTATTCAAGGGAAATTTCGGAGGGACTTTTGAACCCTTCCATTGATTAATATTTCTTTTTGGCCTCACATTTAGATCTTATGCAAAATGGAAGTCGAGAGGGACCAGGAGCCCGCCGTCGCCACCAATTCGCCGGCCGGAGTTGTAAGCAAACTATCTGTGATGATTTTTACAGACCTTAATTATTTTCATTTTTCACTGCAATTTGGACTTTCACTCGTTTTATTTACTGTTTAAGCTCGATATATACACGTTGCTAAAATTCCCTTTGTTTGGGGCCATTTGGGAAGGGTAAAAATTAAAATTGGGGAATTTTCCGCCTTTTCCCCAAATTTGTGTTTTAGATGTGCCGGGGAAGAACATCTGTTTCAAAAATAGTTGTGTTTTTCGTTTATGGTACTCCATATTTATAGTTTTCCGGCGAGTCGTGGTGGTCGGTTAAAAAAAACTGGAAACTTCGCTGATATATTGCCGGCGGCTAGGAAAACTATGGATTACTCGAGAAGAACGGGCTTTCTATTCATATATTTTTCATAAAAATCCAAACGAGCGCAGTTTAGCTAAAAAAAATAAGTAAAATTTGGAAAATTTAACGATGATTTGACGAACTCCAAGGTAAGTATGATGAAATTGAAAGTATTGTTGGATAGGTCGAGCCAATAGCTTCTAAATGGTATATGATGAAACTGAAAATATGTTGTTCTTTTTAAAATTAAAGTTTAGACAGAGTCCTAACAAAAAATTGTATCTATTTTGCTACATAGATGGCCAGCTGCAATCGTACTCCGAGATTTCGGTTAACAAACACGGAGTGCCTTTCCGAAGATTTGCTATTCAACATTCTCATTCGTCTCCCGGCTCAGGATATCCATGACTCAGCAAGGCCCGTTTGCCGCAGGTGGGACCAGCTGACCCGCTCTCGTGACTTCACTCGCGCGCACTTCCTCCGTGCAGGCACTGGGCTCCTTTTACAAAGTCTGACTTCGCTGGAGGATTTGATTTTTATCTCCTCCAGTGGGCCGGGACTGGCTAAGACATCCCGGTTGCGCCACGAATCGGGCCAGCGTATATGGGCCAGCACTAACAGCCTGGTTTTGGGGCCCTCACCTTCCAATCCACATACTCTCCGCATCGTGAATCCCTGGACAACTGAGTATCTCGATCTCCCTCCGCTTTTCGGTGGGGGAAGAGTTTTAAGGCACAACCTTTGTTTGATGTATGTTGCGGCCACAAACGAGTACAAAGTGGTGCAAGTCCAAATCGCGGGAGGTTTACGTGGCAGCGCGGTTTCCTATGAGTATGTCGTGTTGACTGTCGGGTCCGACACCTCGTGGAGGCTCGTGGACCATCTTTCTCGTGAGACGAAGGCTCTGTTGTCGATTAGTAACCCGTTGACGACTGATGGTTTTGTGCACTGGGTCCCGTGTAGTGGTGGGTCTACTATTTTGACACTTGATGCGGAAACCGAGGTTATGACTGAGTCGAGGCTTCCCGTGCCTTTAGGTCGTTGGGGGGAGAGCGAGTTTTTAGTGTCGGGAGGGAAGAACTTGACGCTTGTGGTGAAAAAGCTCGGGAGGAGTTTCTCGTGGGACGTGTGGGAGATGAGTCCCAAGACGCGGGTGTGGAGAAAGACGGTTAGCGTTGATTTGGAGGACGAGAGGTTAGAAGGGTTTATTCGGGACAGAGATGAAAAGTTGGCTTTCAATACAAGTTATGTTCGTTTTTTTCCAGTCGGTTGGCTAAATTATCCGGAGGTTTTGGTGTTTGCTCCGAGTAGAGGTCGATATTGCATGTTGTATTGGGTTCGTACGCGTGAGATTGAGTCGATTGATCTGCCTAAGGAAAGCTATAGTTATATGGCCCATCAGAGTGGGTTGGTGTCACCCACAGGATGTTGATGGATATATCGAGGTTGTGTGTCTTGTTTAGAAGTCATTTTTTTTTTTTTTTTTTTTTTNCTGCAGTAAAAGCTATTGTTAGTTTCTTGGTAGTCTGGAAGCCATTTTTCTGCAATAGGTCTATTGTTAGTTTCTTGGTAGTCATATCTCAAGATGATACCAAACATTTACTTGGCTAATCAGTGGGATATAAAGTTCGTATATAAAAGTTGATTTACAGTTGAGAAACATGGATATGAAAACTGATCGACCTCCATTACCTGACTTCCGACCAGTCGAGGCTTCCAAGATGCCGTGCATCCAACCGGAGACCTATTACAGTGGGTCAAACCACCAATCGAGATCTTTTTTTTTTTTCAATCGAGATATTTATTTTTTACATTAAGTCTGCCATTAATGGCGGACACGAGCTCGAAGCTTGGATTTTCGATGACCTCTTCGATGATGGCCAGGAATTCGGCAACCTCGAATCATCCATGTCCAGTCATGTCCACGTTCAGCCACGAAGAAACCTCCTGCCATCTCATGCGTTCAGAGCGCCCCAGCCACCACAACATCTTTCTTTTTCTTTCTTGTTAGTCAATCATTGCTTGAATTCGTGTCCGAATAACCTTTTTCGAGAACACAACCTGAGGTCGGAATTTATTCCGTAATCGGCTAAAAACTACTTAACAAGCACCACGTCGCACAAGGCATCAAGCACCATCATCTCCTCTTATGGATCGTGATCGCGCGTCGCGACTCAAATTAAAGACTCGTCTCTAGCATTTAAACTATTAATATCTAATGTAGTTGGTCAGACTAAATCAAACACCATAATTCATAAATATTAAACATAGATAGCATGAATCAACCCATCAACAAAAATATTAATCAACGATAAACAAAGATCATTAAATCTATAGACAAATCGAAATTAGGGTCCAAACATTCCCTAAAAATGAATAAAAAAATTACCTAACATATTAATAAAAATAAAAGATAAAAGAGATAAAAAGAGAGAATAAAATCTCTCTGGTGTGTAGGTGCGGCTTCACTCCGCCTTGTCTGTGCTCTATCCGTGCGTGCGTCTTTTTTTCCTTCTTGTTTATTTTTTCTTCGTCTAGCTCACGGTTTTTTCTCTCTGGCTTAACAAATATATTTTTTTCTCCAAGATTAAATGTCTCCAGCCTTCATAAAACGTGGCCCTCCAATGCGTGAGTGTCCAGGAAGCTCACAACTCTTACAAATCGATTCAATTTTTTTCTTTTTTTCTTTTACTCCCACGTAACCAGCTTCACTTTTGCTCCTTAAGCCAACAAATAAATTATATTGAGCTTTTGATTTCATTAATCTTAGGCTCAAATTAACCATGTCTAAATTTTTGTTTGGTACCACGTCACTCGTTAAAATAGTCAAATATCCTTAACCATAAAAATATCAAAGCAAATAAATTCATCAAAATAATAAATAAGTCGAAAAATATAAGCGTGTAAATAAATTAAGTGAATAAGTATACACTATTAAATATATAAAACATACACATTTTTCGACCTACCAGATTGGCACCGCCATCTACGATCACGCCCCAGAGAACCCTGCCCTTCAACTTGACCTTCATCTGAAGCGCCCACATTCAGAGTTGTAAAAAAATATAATTTGGCATTAATCAAAAATATTATTTAATTATCATATTTATGTTTGAAATAGGTATCATGTAATTAATGCTTGAAGAGAAAGGGAAGAACTTCTTAATCTTAACTTTCCATATTTTAGTTATTCTCCTATTGTATATTTGGATTTAATTATCTTCCTTTAGCTTGTAGGTAAAGAAATATATTAGATTCATTAGAAGATTTTATATATACACTTTCCTTATTTGGATATTCTCTTACAATATGTTATGGTATTTATTTAATTGTTTTCTTTTACTTGTAGGAAAAGGAAGAGCAATGATGATAAAGAGAAGATATTCTTTTAAGATTTGAGAGCTGAAATCATGAGGAAGAGAGCTGGAAAATCGAGCAAGAAAAGGAAAGAAATTGGCAAGAAGATATTTCTGAAAGTTCGCATGGAAATAAGGAAAGAAAGTTCGCAGGATTGAAGAGAGAGACGCGTTGAAATCTGGAAGATTTGGGCAGAATATTCGTGCATGAAGACTTATATAGCATGGAGATTTAGTTTTCAAAAGCTGAACAGAAGATCAAGTAAATTTGAAAACTCCAGATTTCTGATAAACCTGCATACCTTATATAGTTGTATATATATTAGTTTCACGAGTTCCAGTTAAGAACGAGCGATTCCATTATTCATTCACAGAGTTTAAAGTTTTATTCATTGAGAGCTCGTGAGTCTTTGATTATATTTTATAGAGCGATCGGATTCTAGCGTGAAGGTTCATCTCTGGTAATTCGAGCTGTCAGTTTCTATTTTCTGTTTTACTTGGTGCTTGGGAGCATCTTCATACTGCTTGGAATGATCCATACGTGCAGTTCGTAAGTCCACGCCGTGGCCAGAAAAGTAGTTAGGTAGGTGGAGTACAAAGTAGGTTAGCTTAGAGGGAGTCTATGCGTGTAAATCCTATTTGTACTTATTGGCCAAACACTTACTTAATGAAAGAGTTCTGAGGGAGAGTGAGACGCTCTCTTGAAAGTTCGTTTTTATTTATTCGCTTCTACAATTTTACATGAGCGTTCATTGTTTTTAGTATCAACGCGAATTTAGTACTCCCCCGGAATTTTCAAGAGTAGTTGGTCTTGGTGAAAACGGGATAACTACTTCCGCCGCTCACCTCACCGATCACGTTGGATCACAACGCCGTCCTTTGAGAAACCTTCGACGTTCTTCTTCTCACTCATGGTCATAGGTACGAGTAGCTCTGATACCATTTGTCAGAAACTCACCAGAGAGACAACACCCAATTGCCGGGGAGATCATGGCCAAAACACAAATACAAAAGAAAACTCTCGCGAACACCAAAGAAAACGCTCTTGTTTGGTGCTTTTGAATTGACACATTTGTTTGTGTTATTCTATTGCTTATATAGGGTACTACAAGGAGCTGAATAAGACCTAAGAATCAACACTACACTAAAACTATAATTAAGCAAATATTCACATCTAATCTAAGGAAACAACTAAGGAAAACAAATAAACTAATTTAGGTGCACAAAGATTATATCCTATAATATACTGGAGCTGATAAATCCGCCAGGAGGGTAAGTTCGGAGCTACAACGGCAACGGAGGATACCGACGTGGGTTTGGGAGCTAGGGGGTGCAGGAGATTGGAGGGGATGAAGGAGGGCGGAGACGGCGGAGGAAGAGACGGTGATGGAGGCACGTGTTGGAGAAGCTGGCCGAGCTGGGAGGACAAAGGACGAGTGGGAGTGAATGAGGTTCTCAATCACGTGGCTATCTGATTGGGAGGTGGCGTTCATCAGGATCGTGTCGTGGTACAACAATTGCGCGCGTTTTTCGGCTGGGTATGTGTCTTTTTTGGCCGCCTCATTGGAGATCATTACGTAGAATTAGAATTAATTGTCTTAGAAATTATTATGGTGTTATACATTATAATTATTACTTATAAATTAGAATTTATTACTAATATTTTAGAAAAAGCTATCGAGCGTGCAAAAAAAGTTGCAATTATATGTGGTTTCGAATTGATCATCTCAAAACACAAAAAAAGAAGGAAAGCAGAGGGTTTTGAGGTGTCACAAAGGGGAACGTTACATAGGCAGTATCGAAGATTTAGCTAAGGCTGTTGTGAGACATCAAAAACTAAAGCGGCCAACTGTCCTTTTGAGATAAAAGTCAAATTGGAGGCATGATCTACAATGACTGTGTATACCGAGGGTCATCGATAGATGAGCAGACTTCGGCCAAGTGACAAAACTTTTAGTGGTTTAATTGCTGCATTGAAATTAAATTTAGCTATAGCAATATCATCATGATCCCAAGCGTGATAAAATTGATTCGATTAAATACAAGTACATTAGAGAATGAAAGTCAACGGCAAGATATTTTCATTAATACTTCAATTAAACATGAGTTTGAATGCTTTTCCTACTATAATATTCACATGAATCATATAACTTTGAGAAAAGTGTCAAACAATCTTGTTAGAGATAATTAGTATTATGTTATATAACATAATAATTTCTAAATTCTAACATAATAATAATAAAATTCTATAAGGTAATTAATTATAATTTATAACATAATAATTTCTAAGTTCTAACATAATAATAATAAATTCTAATTTATAACGTAATATCTAAATTCTAATACAATTTATATAATAAATAAAAATTTGATTATAAAAAAATTAAGATAAACTCGTAAGGCCTAATTATATTACAATACTAATTATAATTTCACTAATATATATATATAATATATTAATTATAACCAAGATTCTGTAAACCGGACCGGTCATCGAACCGGTCTAACTAATGGCTCAATTATTATCTTATGAAGTATAATTTATTGATATTATGTTAAAGTTGGAAATTATTTTGTTATAGATTAGAATAGATTATCTTATTTTGTTATGAACTTGTTGAGGATAAAAAAATGATACTAGTATAATTAGTATAAATTATATTATTATAAATTAGAAATGATACTAGTTTGAAAAAAATTATATTAGTATAAATTATTATGTTATAGATTTGAATTGATTATTTTATAATTAGAATTTATTATTATTGTGTTAGAAGTTAGAAATTATTATGGTATGGAATTAGAATTGATTGTTTTATAAATTTAAATTTATTACTATTTTGTTAGAAGTTAGAAATTATTGTATTATAGATTAGAAATGATTATCTTATACATTAGAATTTATTACTATTATGTTAGAAGTTAAAAATTATTGTAGTTAATGAAAATAATCATATACGACTCCATCTACAGAATATAAAAAATANGATACATATTCTGTTAAAATAAAAAAACCATACATATCATAGTGTATTTTTATCATATAATTATACATAAAAGTAACAAAATTAAATGTTTTGTGTATAAATTTGTACATTAAATTGTTAACAATATGTATCTCATGATAAATAATTACCATATATAAACATATATACATCGTTTTATTTAAAAAAATAAAAAATAAAAAAAAAAGTATATATGGACCGGGTCAAGCGGGTTAACCCGGCTGAGTCAATGCCCCGGGTCGGCCGGATTTTGACCGGGTTTGACCAGGTCCGTTGTTGCCCGGTCCAAATAGTCCACCCGGACCAGTTCTGGCTCCGGGTCGACCCGTCGAGCCGGTCTGGGTCAAAAAACTATGATACATGTACTATTAATGAAACTTTCAATTCACGTACGTTTCAATGAATATTAAAATTAAAAAAAAAGGACATAATTTTCGATGAAAAAATATATCTTAATTTGATCGACCTTTCTCCTTTTTTTGGGTATATTTTGCGTAACCGGTTCTTGAGCAAAAAGTTGATCAAATCGTCTCGTTTTTCTTTCTTGTGATGATGATTAAAATTCAAATTTCATATCTTTCCATTTTTTTGGCAAAATTGTTTTTATGATTTAAATTCCATAGTNCATAAGGAAATCAAGAATTACAAATAATGAATTTAGTTAGATATGGTCTTTTAGGTAAAGACACGATTAATTGTACTTGTACGATAAAATTACAAATAACTTGAAAATCGCGTAGGAGATATAAAAAATTTCGAATATAAATTGTTAAATTGGGCCTTGATCCGATTATATTTAGGTAAAGACACAATTAATGGGTTGTTTTTAATTTTTTATTTTTTATTTATTTTTTAATATTTGTGGGAGAGTCCTATTATGTGCTGATTTTCGCACTGAGCAACGGACCCAACAAAATCTTTCCAGCCTATAAATCACAGTTCTAATGTTTTCGGCCTCACATGCAAAATGGAAGTCGAGAGCGACCAGGAGTCCGCCGTCGCCACCAATTCGCCGGCCGGAGTTGTAAGCAAACTATATGTGATGATTTTTACATACCTTAATTATTTTCATTTTTCACCGCAGTTTGAACTTTTACTCGTTTTATTTACTGTTTAAGCTCGATATATACATACATACACGTTGCTTAAATTTCCGTTTGTTCGGGGCCATTTTGGAAGGGTAAAATTGCAAAATTTTCCCCAAATTTGTGTTTTAGATGTGCCGGGGAAGAAAATCTGTTTTAAATATAGCTGTGTGTTTCGTTTATGGTACTCCATGTTTATAGTTTCCCGCCGAGTCGTGGTGGCCGGGAAAAATTGGAAACTTCGCTGGTATATTTAACGATTAGAAAAGTTTAGAAAATTTAACGATGATTTGACGAACTCCATGGTAGATGAAATTGAAATATGTTGTTCTTTTAACATTACAGTTTAGACAGATTCCTAACAAAAAATTGTATCTATTTTGGTACATAGATGGCCAGCTGCAATCGTACTCCGATTTGTTATTTCAGGCGGAGGTTTCGGTCAACAAACACGGAGTCCCTTTCTGAAGATTTGCTATCCAACATTCTCCTTCGTCTCCCGACTCGGGATATCCATGACTCGGCTCGGCTCGTTTGCCGCAGGTGGGCCCAGCTGACCCGCTCTCGTGACTTCACACTCGCGCACCTCCGCCGTGAGGGCAGTGGGCTCCTTTTACAAAGCATATTTTCACGTGAGGATTTGATTTTTATCTCCTCCAGTGGGCCGGGCCGGGCCGAGACATCCCGGTCGCGCCTCGAATTGGGCCGAGACCCCACGGGCCTGCGTATATGGGCCAGCTCTCACGGCCTTGTTTTGGTGCCCTCACCTTCCAATCCACACTCTCTCCGCGTCGTGAATCCCGGGACAACCGAGTATCTCGATCTCCCTCCGCTTTGCAGTGGGAGAAGATTTTTAATGCACTGCATTTGTTTGATGTATGTTGCGGCCACAAACGAGTACAAAGTGGTGCAAGTCCAAATCGCGGGAGGTTTACGTAGCAGGGCGGTTTCCTACGAGTGCGTCGTGTTGACTGTCGGGTCCGACACCTCGTGGAGGCTCGTGGGCACGGAGGACAGTCTTTCTCGTGAGACGAAGCCTCTGTTTTCGCTTAGTAGCCCGTTGACGACCGATGGTTTCGTGCACTGGGTCCCGTGGATGGGTGGGTCTACTATTTTGACACTTGATGCGGAAACCGAGGTTATGACCGAGTCGAGGCTTCCCGTGCCTTTAGGTCGTTGGGGTTGGGGGAAGAACGAGTTTTTATTGTCGGGAGGGAAGAATTTGACGCTTGTGGTAAAAAAGCGCGGGGGGAGTTTCTTGTGGGACGTGTGGGAGATGAGTCCCGAGACGCGGGTGTGGAGAAAGACGGTTATCGTCGATTTGGAAGAAGACGAGAGGTTAGAAGGGTTTATTCGGGACCGTGATGAAAAGGTGTATTTTTGGGATGCAAATGATGTTCGATTTTTTCCAGTCGGTTGGCTAAATTATCCAGAGGTTTTGGTGTTTGCTCCGAGTAGAGGTCGATATTGCATGTTGTATTGGGTTCGTACGCGTGAGATTGAGCCGATTGATCTGCCTAAGGGAAAATATGATTATGTGGCCCATCAGAGTGGACTGATGTCACCCACATGATGTTGATGGATATACTGAGGTTATGTTTCTTGTTTAGAAGTAATGGAGATAAAGGACAAACATCTTTAGATCTTTAATTTAGTTATTTATTTGTTTTGTTTATTGTTAGTATTTTAATTCTAGATTTGATTAATTAGTAAAAGTATTTGATGATTTTAATCTTTTATTTGGTAGGAAAGATATTAAATTATCATTTTCTTGTTAGACAAGTTATTTATTTAGGGTTTTAGGAGTTCTATTTAAAGAACTTCTCTCCTATTATTTTTTATGGTGAAGTTTATGAATTAAGGAAATTTTTTGGAGAGTTTTATCTCCTGTTTTTTCATTCGTACACTTTCACTACATCAGTTGGTATCCAAAATATAGTACTTTTCAAGATTCCGCCAAAGAGGACCGACACTTTGATGCCGCCATTGAATCGTTGAGCCGCTAATTAGCGGATATGGCTACGGGTTTCGATCGGCAATTCGATCTCATGGATCGTCGGATCACAGATTTGGTTGAGGGGTTCAAGGAGAGGTTGGCTGATCATAATGTTGCACCACATGATCGAGTGAACCGAGCCCACGGCAGGGGTCGCGGTCTGGGTTCACGTGGGCGCCCGGCGCTCAGTCGCCTCCACCGTTGGTTGGAGATGTGTTCGCCTATATTTTTAAAACTCGACCGCAAGTGTACAGCTTCGCTCGTAGTATGTGGCAAACAAGGTCATATCCCAATAGCCCAAATAATTAATGTATCAATTACTAGATTATGATAGTGTCAACTTTATTTAGACAACCGAAAATGAGATGAATTAGTTAAAATAAGAAAATAAATCAAAGTAAATAAAGAAAAAATAAAGAACCAGCTAGAAAAACATTTAAGAAATTATATGAGAATGATAGATTCTAAGACTATGATTTCAATTAACAGTTGGGTTCCTTAAAAAATATCACAACTAAATATTTCCTCTATCTACCCTATAAGATGATCACAGATTTAACTTATCGTCCCTTCCCTTTGAGATCGATAAAACCGTAGATGAAATCACATATATTAGTATCTCTACTCAACACATGCAATTCAACTCCAAATAGATTAAAAGATCTAATATCCTCACAACGACCTATCCAGGTTCCCCTCCTCCCAAAATAGGGTAAATGCCTTTTATAATGTCCAAAACTCTTCTCCTTTTCAAAATAGGCAAGAAATAAAAAGTAGACTGCGCGCGCGACACGGCCATCCTGTCCATGTCACGGTCCGTGTCGCAGCCCGTGTCAGCTAAAAGGCCTCGAAATGTCTCTGTTGAGGTGACACATATTGGTTTCTGTTAGGAACGTCGATGGCATGCACGTTTGAATTTGGCAAAATAAACCCTAACGCAACGGAATCTATAGTTAGGGTTAAGACATTACCGTTTAAAATTCTTGCCGACTCAGAGACGATTCTGATTTCCACTATAGAAGATCGTCTGAACCGCAGAGTCCGTTGGGCAGCCGCACTAGTCCACCTTGATCGAAATCGGGTCGTTGGATCACGAAGGGATCACCAGGTTAAGGACTTGTCGGGTTTGGGCCGGTCGGACACAGTTGGGCCCGGTCGGGTCACGGCGGGTCCCGAGACGTGTGGGAGATGAGTCCCGAGACGCGGGTGTGGAGAAAGACGGTTAGCGTCGATTTGGAGGACGAGAGGTTACAGGGGTTTATTCGGGACCGTGATGAAAAGAAGGTGGCTTTTTTGGATGCAAATGATGTTCGGTTTTGTCCGGTCGGTTGGCTAAATTATCCGGAGGTTTTGGTGTTTGCTCCGAGTAGAGGTCAATATTGCATGTTGTATTGGGTTGGTACGCGCGAGATTGAGTCGATTGATCTGCCTAAGGAAAGCTATAACTATACGGCCCATCAGAGTGGATTGGTGTCACCCACAAGATGTTGATGGATATATTGAGGTTGCGTTTCTTGTTTAGATGTCATTTTTTTTTTTTTTCCCTGCAGTAAAAGCTATTGTTTCTTGGTAGTCATATCTCAAGATGATACCAAACATTTACTTGGCTAATTATTGGGATATAAAGCTCGTTTATAGAAGTTGATTTACAGTTGATCCATTACCTGACTTCCGGCCAGTCGAGGCTTCCAAGACTCCGTGCAACTGACCGGAGATCTATTACAGTGGACCAAACCACCAATCGAGATTATATTTTAAATATAGAATATTATAAGTTATATTTATACATATAATATTAAAATTATAAGTTAAATAATACTATTATGTTTTAAAAATATGAAAGATCTCCCTCCAAGCCGTACATACGACTTTCATCGAATACGGCTTTCCGCATTTGATCATTGGTTAAAATACATAAGGATTTCATTGCATATGAATCACAATATGGATTGCATAAAATGTACTAAGTAATATATTTTTTTTTTTCAATTTTGAGAGATTAATCGATTATGACCAATTAATTAGTTGAAAAATATTAAATTTATTATAATAATTGCTTATGCGAGTTAAGGAATTTTACTATGACATTAAAACAAATTAATTCATTAAACAATAATAATCACTTAATAAAAAGTATAATATTGATTTTAGAATAAATAACTTGAACAAAAAAATATAATTAATTTTTTGTAAAATATAATTATTAATTTTAATAATAACTATTATATGATACAATAAAAAATATATTACTCAGTTAGTAAAAATGTAACGATTTTTGTTTTAATGAACCTAAAAAAAATTCATGAGGAACATTTTTATGATTTGACAATTTTTCTACGTATTATTATTTTTTTATTTATTAACAAATTTTAGTTTATAATATTTCGCTCTTTCATTTATTAAAACACTTCAATTTATAATATACCCTAAAAAAATACAGCAGCTCGTGCATCGCACGAGTTACGTACTAATTAAAGAGATATGGCCGTTTTATTTTTCATAGCTAAAACTAATTATTTGGTAGAGTTATTAATATAATATCTTTTATATTGGTAGTATAGATGCAATTAAAGACAATACAAAACGTGTAGGAGAGAGAAATAAAAAATTTTCGATATAAAACTGTTAAATTGGGCTTTGATCCGTTTTTCTCATATTTGTGCGAGAGTCCTATTATGTGTTGATTTTCGCATTGTGAAACGGCCGGACCTAGGCGCGACTGGCTTTGACTATTTTGCCCCCCAGAACTTGACGGGAGACCCGGTTGACGGCGGGTCTCGTCGGTCCACAGCCGCGGAGGGGGCACCGCCGTTTATTTCTGGATCCAGACGTAGGGGTGCCGCTCTGCCAGAGTCCGACTCGTGGACTTTCACCGAGATGCCTGTAGGAAGGGCGTGGATCCCCGGGTCTATGGTCAGAATTTCTTCAAGAAGGCCGCAGCCCGCTCGTCCGCCGTGTGGTCGGGCTGCTGGTACTCGTCCGGGTGCAGGCTTGGGTGATCCTTCCTCTGGTTTTATTTTCGAGCCCTCCGGTGTGTTCGTGGTGACTCCTCCTTTTCTTCGCCGACGCTGAAGTCTTTCGGAACCCAGATCTAGAGCGAGAACGGCCTCCTCGCCGGATCTGTCTAGGCGGTTGTCTGCAGTTTTTGGGTTCGGGCTTTAGAATTGTGGCTTTGTTGTGCCTTTAGCTACGGTTTGGGGCCTCGGGAGTCGGTTAGGTTGTCATTTAGCTCACCTGCTTGGATTAGGGGAGGTCTTATTTTATTTGTTTATTAGGTGTGAGTTGTATTTTGTTTTTATTTTGTTGGTTTGTTTGGTTTAGTGCAGCTATGTCTGCTTTGAGTGCAGTTTTGTCTGCTTTGAGTGCAGTTTTGTCTGCTTTTCTCTCCTTTTATGGAGTTTGTGTTTTGTTTTTGTGTTGTGGTTGTTTGCCTCCTTGATGGAGTTTGTACCCCCTTGTGTGTGATGACGAGAAGGGTTGGTCCAGTCTTCTGGTTCCAGTGTGTCATTTGACAACTCTTTCGAGTTTTTAAGTTATTAATATAATTGATGTTGAAANGAGCGACCGGGAGTCCGCCGTCCCCACCAATTCGCCGGCCGGAGTTGTAAGCAAACTATATGTGATGATTTTTAACTATTTTCAATTTTCACTGCTGTTTGAACTTTCACTCGTGTTATTTACTGTTTAAGCTCGATATATACACGTTGTTTAAATTTCCCTTTGTTTGGAGCCATTTTGGAAGGGTAAAATTGGGGAATTTTCCGCCTTTGCCCCAAATTTGTGCTTTAGATGTGGCGGGGAAGAAAATCTGTTTTAAATATAGCTGTGTTTTTCGTTTATGGTACTCCATGTTTATAGTTTCCTGCGAGTTGTGGTGGCCGTCACTGGCCGGTAAAAGGTGGAAACTTCGCTGGTATATCGCAGGCGGCTAGGAAAACCATGGTTTCCTCGAGAAGAAAGGGCTTTCTATTCATATACTTTTCATAAAAATCCAAACGAGCGTAGTTTAGCTCAAAAAACTTTGAAAAATTTAGAAATATTGCGCATGATGAAATTGAAAGGTACTATTGGATAGGTCGAGTCAATAGCTTCTAAATGGTATGAGATTTTTTAAATCCGCCGGAATTTTGAACCAAAGCTATTTATAGTTTTTGAAACGTTAGGACTAATATTGAATAAGTTGAAACTTGGGATATATTTTGGGTATTAAAAGTGAAAATTTCCATCCTGCACATAAAAAAAAGAATAGTATATTGACAAACTGAAATATGTTGGTCTTTTAACATTAAAGTTTATACAGATTCCCAACAAAAAATTGTATCTATTTTGCTTACATAGATGGCCAGCTGCAATCGTACTCCGATTCGGTTGACAAACATGGAATCCCTTTCCGAAGATTTGCTATTCAACATTCTCATTCGTCTCCCGGCTCATGATATCCATGACTCGGCAAGTCTCGTTTGCCGCAGGTGGGCCCACCTGACCCGGTCTCGTGACTTCACACTTGCGCACCTCCGCCGTGCGGGCACAGGGCTCCTTTTACAAAGTCTGACTTCGCTTGAGGGTTTGACTTTTATCTCCGGCGGGCCGGGCCGGGCCGAGCCATCCCGGTTGCGCCACGAATCGGGCCTGCTTATACGGGCCAGCTGTCACGGCCTGGTTTTGGTGACTCCATCTTCCAATCCATATACTTCCCGCATCGTGAATCCCGTGACAACCGAGTATCTCGATCTCCCTCCGCTTATCGATAGAAGATATTCTAGTGGCAGTTTTTGTCTGGTGTATGTGGGGGCCACGGACGAGTACAAAGTGGTGCAAATCCGATTGAAGATAGACTTACGTGGTGCAGTTGCCTATGAGTGCACCGTGTTGACTGTCGGGGCCAACACCTCGTGGAGGCACGTGGGCGAGGAGGACCTTCTATCTGATGATATTATATTTTCGCTTGCTAACCCATTGACGACCGATGGTTTCGTGCACTTGGTTCCGATCCCAAATCGTGGTGGGTCGACTATTTTGGCAGTTGATGCGGAAACCGAGGTTATGACAGAGACGCGGGCTCCCGTGCCTTTAGGTCGTGAGAGGGAGAGCGAGTTTTTATTGTCAGGAGGGAAGAATTTGACGCTAGTGGTGAAAAAGCTCGGGGGGAGTTTCTCGTGGGACGTGTGGGAGATGAGTCCCGAGACGCGGGTGTGGAGAAAGACGGTTATCGTCGATTTGGAGGAAGATGAGAGGTTAGAAGAGTTTATTCGGGACCGTGATGCGAATGATGTTCGGTTTTGTCCAGTCGGTTGGCTAAATTATCCGGAGGTTTTGGTGTTTGCTCCGAGTAGAGGTCGATATTGCATGTTGTATTGGGTTTGTACGCGTGAGATTGAGTCCGTTGATTTGCCTGAGGATGCTGCAAGTTATAAGTATATGGCCCATCAGAGTGGGCTGGTGTCACTTACAAGATGTTGATGGGCCCATTTACACGCTTGCTTAATGAAGTGAAAATAATTGCACATAAACGGATGGAGAAAAACATTAGCATATCTACGAAATCTATAGGAAATAATTATGAAAATGCATAATGTCAGTTTACCAAAATAAAGAACGATTATGTTCCTATAATTCCGTGGCAATCACAATGAAAGAAAAAAACATCTCATTAACATGGAAAGAATGGTGATGAACACGGCCATGCACCATCGAAAATCCGAGCTTCGAGCTCGTGTCCGCCATTAATGGCAGACTTAATCTAAAAAACTAAAGATCTCGATTGGTGGTTTGGCCCACTGTAATAGATCTCCGGTCAGTTGCACGGAGTCTTGGAAGCCTCGACTGGCCGAAAGTCAGGTAATGGGGTCGATCGATTTTCATATCCACGTTTCTCAACTGTAAATTAACTTCTATAAACGAGCTTTATATCGGAATAATTAGCCAAGTAAATGTTTCGTATCATCTTGAGATATGACTTACCAAGAAACAATAGCTTAGACTGAAGAAAAATGAATCCTAGACTACCAAGAAACAATAGTTTTTACTGCAAAAAGAAAAAAAAAAAAAAATGACTTCTAAACAAGAAACGGAACCTCAATATATCCATCAACATGAGGAATTTGCACCCCTTACCACAAGTTATGATTTTTATTACATTTATATACCCCTTATATTTTTATTTATAAAATTATCTAAACAAACTAAAAATATTTTAATTATACCTAATGTAACCGTATTACTTTTTTATGGCATATTAAATGCTAACGAGATCCTTAATTGAAATTAAACTGCCCACATCTCTTCTCTCTCTGCAGATCTATCATATCTTCCTTCCCCCTCTTCGCCATCGATCCCCCTTCAGATCCGTCTTCCCATCACCGTCATCTCCAGATCCCTCCTCTCCTTCCCAACTCCAGATGAAAATGTAAAAACTCATAAAATTCAAAACTAAAAACTCACTAATCCCAATCAAAGAAAAAAATTTAATCGACCTTGATGAAGGCCTTGATGCACGATTTCTTCGCCCGCTTCTTGTCGGAGTCCTTGCGGATGACCTTCGCCGGGTACTTGGCGACGCCGGCGACGAGGCAATGGCCGTAGAGGCGGTCGCGGGTGCCGTCGTCGAAGTTCTTGAGGACGGTGGCCTTGTGGCCGGTGTAGCGGCCCTGGAGGAGTATCATCGCCTTGTTCGCCTTGATGAATTTCACCATTTTTCTTTTCGCTTTGGTGGAGGCTCCTGCGCTGCTGTTGAGCTCTGTGTGGCAATGTTAATGGTTGATTAGGAATTTTTGCAATGCGGAAATGAAAGGGCCTGGCCACCTGGGTAGTAGCTAAATGATTGTGATAGTGAAAAGAGTATGCTAATGGGCTTTACTTGTTTTATTTTCAGTATATCTACGGTATATACACAGTCTATGTTCATGGTAGCATATGTTATATGTTGCAGGCAGGCTGTATATGTGGTTATATGTTCAGTATATTAGAAGATTTTTTTGTAAACTGTTCAGTTTATGTTATGTGTAAATAGAGTATATGTTCAGTATATTAGAAGATTTGTTTGTATAAGGAATATAAGTAATATATTATAATATGTTTATAAATTATATATATACATTTATGAAGAAAATTTTAAAAAAAAAGACATAATTTTTTATGGAATACATATTTTTCATTGTAACATATACTAAATATATTAATATATACTCAACTGGACAGCTACGTGAATTGTTTATTTTCCTGTTAACGCATCGCGGAAATCACGCCCAAGATATGGAATGGACGCCCAAGATATGGAATGGATGATGTTTACTGGGTAACTGATTTTTAGGCATTAACGTAATTATTTTTGGTCAATTAAGTAGATACCAAATTATTTGTTATTCAATAGTAAATTTAAAATTTCTTTAATTTCGTGTGGTATATATAAAAATTTCCCTTTTTTTAACTGGGAAAACCTTCAGTTGGTGGGTGGCCCGCATAGACAGCGGGTCAACTCACAAATATAAATACAACAACGTTACAATCTAAGATGGAAAAAGAAAAAAAAAATCACAAATGGCATTGCCTAAGTTATGTGATACAACTTGGAGGGCTTCAAATCTCGAGTGACATTGAAATAGTTCAATGTCTTAATCCACTTTTCCTGGGTCTTCAAAAGGTGAACCGCTATAGTATCCGGCCAAAGCTCGTGCGTGCATCCAGTGTGTGGCTCCGGATAGTTGTACATCGACCATTTCGCGTTGTACCTATTCTTTCCTCGGCGACCATCCCGGAGCCACTCCCCAAATACCTTATCTTCCGGTCCTTCTAGATGTTTCTTGGGGATGTCCGAATCTCTGAGCCACTCAACAATGTCCCACGACACTAAATATCCCATACCCGACATGTAATGCACAAACGGGTCCATACTAGGGCACGGTATGACGTAGCCGTAGTACAAGTCTTCTCTAGGCAATGACCTCAACGAGTCAACTAGATTTTGCAATCTAAAATACGCGTCATCATCCCCTTTTATTACATAATGATAAGGCGGATATGGTACACTCGTGTCGTTAAGCAACATGTCGGGCAGACTCGAAAAATACGTGTAGGTCTTACCTTTGTTCATGTTCTCTTTGCAATTGAGGATGATTATGTCGTCGAAACGCATGATTTCGAGTGTCACTAAGATTTTTTGCTCTTCCTTGGTGAGATTGCAAAACACGAACTTGACGTCTACACGGGCACCGACCAGGGATTGCGTCCCGTAGACGAGCCGGAGGAAGTGCCTCTTGTGGTAGTGATCGGGAAGTGTTAGGATCCCGATCAGTATCCTCATGTCGTCGCTCGACGAGGATGGCAAAGGCGATGTGTTAATTTCGAGCGTTTCAAGCGGCGATGAATGGAAAAAGGCACATTGGCCAAACTTTACGAGACTATCAAAACGAATTTCATTTATCGAGGCTAATATGCAAAGGAAGATGACCAAGAAAAAGCAAGAGACGATGAACTTCCAACCATCGAACAATCTATTTGGTTTCGTCATTAGGGCCACTTGAATCTTTGGTGACTAGATGGGGAAAGGTTGCTAATGAGCAGAGATAGAGAGATTGATAGTGAATGTGAGCATAGCTATAATAAATGTGAAGTGTTACCTTGGATTTAAAGAGTTTAGTTGGCAAAGTCTTGTGATTGAGTCGAGGAAATTGACTTTTGAACCTTAAAGGAAGGGAAAAAGTGGCTCATAGAGAAGAGCCTAACGTTAGAGTTACTCTATAGGCCATTTTGTATGCAGATTTCATAGGCAATTTTAGTCAACCTTGTTCAATTCATTAGGTGATTTTTTGTGAACATGGTAGGTTTCAAATTTTTTTCTCCACTTGTTGAACATTCTTGAGTTTGAAGTTATTGACTGCTCGAAGGAAAATAAAAAATGAAAATGCATTTTGTTGATCCAAGATGCAAAGTGATTAATCAATCATTCACTATATAGTGAAATTTATTTATAATTAATGTTTTGGTTTTTATTAACTATTTAGTGACACTAAAATAAATGAAGCACAAACAATACATGATCCTTAATTTGGTAGAGTAAGTTATTTCAATAACAGAATATGGATCTGCTCATAAATATGGTCATCTATCTTTTTGTTAACCGTTAAGTCTATCTAACAATAATGTTAATACATGTTAAAAAAATATATCAAGAATAAGTTTTTTGAGTTAATTTATGTAGCTTATGTAAAATTATTAAATCTATGACTTATAAAATAATGTATGTTTACTATTACACTATTTTATATATATGCATATTTTAACAATCGTAAATTATCTCTACAAATAAGTATAAAGTTTGTTGAGTCCAAGTGTCAATTTTTGGTGTTTTTTATGATTCTATGCCTTAATTAATTTATTGTATGAGTAATCTTATGTGTTAGAATTTTAGTGATTCGAAGCAATTCATGTAGTTATGAACTTTTCTCAATCTCTACTAAAACTTAAAATTATAAATCACCTAACTAACTTAAAAATTATTTTAAAACATCATAAATTTTTTTGTTAGTTATCAATTTTATATCCGATACATCAAATTAGTAATTTTTATTATTTTTTTATTATTTTTTATTTGACATCAATATTGTTATATAAAATATAAAATGTATATCTCCCTTTCAGAGTGAGCCCTATTTATGTCATTTGAATAAAAAATACTAATTTTATTTTTTTAATAATTATTAAAAATTAAAAATAATAAATTTTATTTAATGAATTTCAAGTATAAATTTACGAATAAGGAGCGTGTTAATTGTGCAGAAGAGGAAATAAATAATAAATAAAATCAAAACCAAGGATCAATAAACGTTGGCAGCTATAGCCGCTGAATTGGTCGATTGAGTCCGAATGTTCAAGCCGCCGTCGGTCGATGGAAAATTGGAAATCATGGAATCTTACACATAAAGCTAGCGACTTGTTCTAATAGGCCAAACTTTGTACTTAATTATTTACTATACAATAATCTAACTATTGTCTGTCTCTTACTATTCATTTTTTTCTTAATATTCTCAAGTCATTTAAATAATATTACAGTTTTTGAAAGAAATTTTAAATATTTAAAATAAAACTTTCTATATTTGTTTTTTGAAATTATTTTACCATAAATATTTTAACTATTCTAACATCCATATATAAGGAGTTTTGTACCCTGTTAGTGATTATATATCAACTAGTCAATCAACCAAATAATTTGATATATTGATCTATTTTGGATGAAGTTTTCTATTTCAAATTATATTCAATTTTATTGAATGAATGACACATGTTCATGATCACGTCATAATTATACATATATTAATTATCCAATTAAATAAAACACAATTTTAAATCAGATAATTAATCTTTTCCTGAACTATTTCATCTAAATTCATTACAAAGATATACAATTTATCCCCAATTAAGAAAAAATATTAATATAATCAACAAATTGACCATAAGAACTTTCCCTATCAATACTTTTATCCAAATTGTATTAGACACGGTTTTTCCTAATACATCTATCTTACCTAGCAACTTCCTAGCCATTATTCCACAATGTCACATCTTACATATGTTGGACCATGTATAACATACATATATAAACCCCAATGATCCAACTATTTCACAACAAAAAACATCATAAAATTGAACTACAAAAAACCTTCCTCTCTCCATAATCATTTTTGTTATATTAATTATTTTGGTTATATTAATTAATAAATTTTCTATTATTCGAACCGAATTGTCGCATTTTGGTCATGGCCGTTGACCGGTGGCTATTGCTAGGCCGACTAAAGAGGGCCGTGAAGAAGATCAAAATCTTGCTCGATTTCAACGTAAACCGATGGAAACTAGCATTGATAATCGGGGGCTCGTCTAGCAAGAGGCGGCTAAGCTTTACGAGCCGGCCTAGTTTAACTGCTTGTGTTGAGGATTTCGAATTGGTTCACGAGTCGGGCTCGATTAGGAGCTTTCAGCGGACGATAAGCTATCCTTCGGAGGACGATATTGACAAGAGGGCCGATGCATTTATAGCCAATTTTCATAAGCAGCTGCAAATTGAGAGGCAAATTTCATTGGAGCTTAAGTACCTTAGAGGGAACAGCTTTGATTCTGCAAAATCTACATGAATAAATCAGTTGGGCTCAGTTATTTTTACTTTTGGGCCTCTTATGGAGATTACTTTTTTATTGTATTTTTTTTTGTAATTATGGAGAAATAAGGGGGTGGATTTGGAATTTTTGGGGAATTGGAGATGGTGGTGGGGACTTTGAAGTTTTAGGGAAGGTCCTTCATCAGCAAGAAAAAGGCTTACAATTTTTATTTTTTTTAATTTTTATTTTATTTTTTAATGTAATGGATGCAGAAAAAACGTGTAGAAAAGGATGTGTGAATAGATTGTTTAGTTCATCAATGGGCAATTCTGCTTTCCTTGACTAAAAGGGCAGGTGCCGGCATTTTTGCTCCGGTACTTTTCGGCCGGTGATTTAGTTTGTTAAATCTCTCCCTCACTATCACGTAATTCTTTTGGTTGAATTTTGTTTTGAGTTTTCGCCCAATGTAGAGATGTTAAATTAAACGAGCCGCTCGTGAGTTCAGTTAGGCTTGACTCGATAAGTATCAAGTTCGAGTTTGGCTCGTTCAATATTAACGAGCCGAATTCAAATTTGATTATGAACTCATTATGGGCTCGACCTCGATTATAAGCTCGTTAAGTTAACGAGTCGGGCCAAACTTATTTTGGGCATATTTTTAACATTTTCAAATATGGGTCATCTAGCATATAAATGGGCCTAATACTAATTTTAACTTGGGCTTCATCAATTTTGTTTATGGGAATTTGGACAAGATAAATTTACCCGAATAACAAACATGACTAGGGATTTTACATTATATATATTTCTCACTTTTTATTTATCCTCAAAGATCG
>BKCP01010403.1:1280804-1318358 GCA_008636005.1 Striga asiatica
TATATTGTTCGACTTTGTATTGGTGGGAAGCAAACGGGCTGCTCTTCTTAATAGAAGTCTTCAATATCAAGGTATCTTCTTTTTTGCTTGATTTTTGTTTGATATTTTTGGGTTTTGTTTTGGGTTTTTGTTTAAGGGCTTGGTATTTCTGGGTTTGGTTTATTTGCTCAAAGACTGAATTTTTTTGAACATTCTTGTTTCAATCTATTGCTAATTTGGTGCAATTTCCAACTTTGTGTTTTTGGGTTTTGCGAGTAGAATTGTTCATATGACTGTCATTCTTATTGCAAGTGAAGGGAAAAAAAAATTGTCACTTAAAAGAACAAAAAATGGATGGGAAAAATGAGAGTACAGGGCCATGAAGCAGAGGAAGGAAGGAAAATGTATTAGTAAAATGGCAGATAACTTCTATTAGCGGTGAAAAAAGTTCACTTCTTGAAACACACAAATTCTTGTATGACTCAGCAAACAAAAATGCATATATTTATGAAATGGCCCAGTCTGAGAAAAAATTTAAAAACAAATTGGAAATTGGGTCCTCAAAGTGAATTTGGTGAAGGTTTAGGCCATTAGTTGATGTCTTTTTCCTTAACTATGGGACCTCTGTTAAAACTATCCCCCTTCTGGAAACCATGACCATCAGGTCCATCACAATCACAATTTGAATATCAATTGTCACATCTTCTCTTCCCCTTACCTGCTCTCTCTTTAACATCATCATAATGCATCATATACCCCTCAATTATCCTCTAATTAAATTTGAGTACATGCATCTGAAAGTAGNAAAAAAAAAAAAAAAACTCATTTGAATTTCATTCATGTCTTGTGTTGTGTATATCCTCATTTGAGCAAAAGCTGTAGTACTCATCTTTGTGTATCCTCTTGAAAATTCGGTTCCTTTTCATGTGTTTGATTTAAAGATAAGAAGCTGGCAACAAAAAGCCGATAATAATCCGCTATGGCCGGCGAAATCACTCGTCAGGCTCACGACAACAACATCATCAAGAACACCGATAGCCGAGCAATCTCCGCTCCACAAACGACGAGCAAGAAGAGGCCGGCCTCGGAGATGATCGAGGTGGGCCCCGGTAGATTCTCCCGACGAGGAGGCGAATACGAGTCTTATTGGGCGGCGATCAACGATAATAACACAAATCTTGGCGTAATTCCGAACTTGCTCCCGACCAAATCCTCATCGACTCATGTCCCGTTTTCCAGTTCGAGTTCAAGTCATGGCGTGATGATTCCGACCGTTCTCTCGACTAAATCCGGTTCGACTCACGTCCCCTTTTTTTCCGGTTCGAGCTCGTGCTACAATCACGGCTCATCATCCTCAGCGGCACCCGTATGCGGATTCTCGGGCTTGCCGTTATTCCCACCTCCGAATGTAGATATTAACACCATCGACAATTCCTTCGGCAGTGGTGGTGTGATGGTCGACGATCAAACGGCGTGGATCGACACTATCATAAAAGATCTAATCTACAACTCGACGAACAACAACAACAACAACAATAATGTCGTAGCAAATATTTCGCAACTCATCCTCAACGTTCGAGAGATAATCCACCCCTCGAATCCTACTCTCGCCGCTATCCTCGAGCATAGGCTCAAATCTCTCATTTACGACGACCCACAACTACTACTACAAGACAACGCCATTCCTCCTCCGAATACGACTCGGAACATGAATATCATCACCACAAAGCACCCGTCGGCAAGCAACATCATCAATACCACCTTATCGCACGACGACACTTGGCGGCCTCACAATCCTCCTCCGAATATCGTCCTTTCGAGTAGCAGTAGTAGTTGTAATACGATCCCGATTCCTCCTCCTCCTTCGAATATGGTCCTTCCGAGTAATTCTCAAATCGTTCGAGAAGCCGAGGACGAACCGAACAACAATAAGAGCCCATTATCATTAACGACGAATATTCCCCCCCACGACTCGTCTATAATTATTCGGGAAAGTGATGACGGGCGAAGGAGGAAAAAACTCGAGCATCATCGGCAACAAGACGAACAAGGACTTCACCTACTCACTCTACTCTTGCAATGCGCCGAGGCCGTCTCGGCCGATAACTTGGAAGAGGCGAACACGATGCTCCTCGAAATCTCGCAACTCGCCACGCCTTTCGGGACCTCCGCGCAACGAGTCGCCGCCTATTTTTCCGAGGCGATGTCCGCAAGAATACTCACTTCGTGTCTCGGAATTTACGCTAATAATAACAATTATTCACTCCCGACGGCCCCACACCCGCACAAGATAACCTCCGCATTTCAGGTCTTCAACGGGATTAGCCCGTTCGTCAAGTTCTCGCATTTCACGGCTAACCAGGCGATTCAACAGGCCTTCGACAGGGAAGATCGGGTCCACATCATCGACCTCGACATCATGCAGGGCCTTCAGTGGCCTGGGCTATTTCATATACTCGCGTCAAGGCCCGGTGGGCCTCCGTTTGTTCGACTCACGGGCCTCGGGAGTTCCACTGAGGCCCTTGAGGCTACTGGTAAGCGCCTCTCGGATTTTGCGGAGAAGTTGGGATTGCCTTTCGAATTCTCCCCTGTTGCGGATAAAGTGGGGAATTTGAACCCGGAAAGGCTGAATGTGAGGAAGAGGGAAGCTGTTGCAGTTCACTGGCTGCAGCATTCGCTGTATGATGTCACGGGTTCTGATGCAAACACGCTGTGGCTCTTGCAGAGGTAACTTTTGCCTTTAATGCATCTCGTTATTTCACTACGAAATAATATTTAACTTAATGGTAAAATATTCCAATGAAAATTTCAACGGATATTCCATTTTCCGTTGGAATTTTTCTATTCAATTCTATAATATTCATTTGGAATTAAAATTTTCTTTCGAATTTTAGTTGGAAGTTAGAAGAGTTCAATAGTCATTTTTTCAATGGTTTATTGTTGTAGTAATTTCTATTAGAATTTCGATTGTGAATATTTCTTTTGGGTCATATTTCAACTGTTTGGGAAAATTGCCTCTAGAAACCTCAAAATCCAATCGAAATCCCAATGAAAAAGTAATTCTAACAAAATATTTTCGTTGGAATCCGTTGGAAAATTCCAACAAAAATCATAGCATCGTGGAATATTCATTGAAATTGATGTTGAAATCATCAAAATCCAAACAAAAAATTTGTAGCGGAATATTATGATTGAAATTTCTGTTGGAAAATTCCAACGGAAGTTGTACCAATGAAATTCCTTTGGATTAAATTTTTTGTTTGAATTTTGTAGAGTTTCCTTGTTGATCGAGAACTACTTGATGCAAAGAAATTGTAATTGATGTTGGAATCATTAAAATCCAATGGAAATTCCCAATGAAAAAATAATTCTAACGGAATATTAACGTTGGAATTTACCGTTAGGAAAATTCCAACGAAAGTTGTAGCATTGGAATCGCCATTGGAATTCTGGCAGAATAACTTTTTGTCTGAATGTCATCATTTTCTTATAATTCCCTCGTTAATTTTGAACTACTTGGTACAAAGAAATTGAAAATTCCGACTACCTAATGTAATAAAAATCGTAAAAACTACTCAACATTTTTTTTTTTCCCAGATTATCGCCTAAAGTTGTGACGGTTGTGGAGCAAGACCTTAGCCACGGAGGCTCGTTCTTGGGCCGATTCGTGGAAGCCATACACTACTACTCGGCCTTGTTCGACTCATTGGGAGCTTGCTACGGAGAAGAAAGCGAGGAAAGGCATGTCGTGGAGCAGCAGCTTCTCTCGAGGGAGATCAAGAATGTATTGGGCTTCTTCGGATCAGGCCCATCATCGCCCGTCAAATTCAACAATTGGAGGGAAAAGCTTCAACAGTCGGGCTTCAAAGGCGTGTCGTTGGCCGGAAATGCAGCGGCTCAGGCGACTCTTTTGCTAGGAATGTTTCCTTGCGATGGTTACACGCTAGTCGAGGATAACGGGGCGCTTAAGCTCGGGTGGAAGGATTTGTGCTTGCTTACTGCTTCGGCTTGGAGGCCAACAAGTTGTTCTTCTTCTAGTGGGAATTGCCATAACAACTTTCAAGTACCATTATCCTCTATTGAATAATGTAATACATATGATGATACTTGTGTGCCAAGTCAGTTTTAACATCAATCATGGATGCATGTCTTTTGAAGAACACATATATGTTAGTTCCTTCCTTTTTTTTTTTTTGGTNTCACCCTTTGATTTGCCTGGTTTGCATGTTACATCTTTTGTTCCTCAGAATTTTATGAATATTATATAAAATCTGCTAATTAACAGGGCATAATATATAGATTATGCAAAATATATACCATTAAAAAGTTATTGTATAATCAAGGAGTATTAATTTACATATGAAAATTAAAAATATTTTTTATTTTTTTAGAGAATAAATTACATATTTATTTATTTTTTGCAAAAAAAGAGTGCTTAAGCCTTGTTGACGGTAATAACTGCCAGCTTTCCCCACTTGGGGGGTCGGACCACTTGTGAGCCATTGACCATGCACTGGAGACTCATGACCTTCTACAGTGCTTTTGTCTTAGGGTGAAAACTCATCTTTGAATTCTCTGGGGTTTTTGCTCTTTCCCAGATTTTAACTCTGCACCTTGAGCATAAGGTGAGGTTTATGACAAGTTTGGTACCATTCCACCAATTGGACAGGGTGCGGACTTGTCATCTTTATAAAGTAAATATGCCCTATGGAAATCAAGTATTTTTATAAAGAAAACTTCGATACTTTCAATTATAATATAAAATTATATACATATATACGCATATCTATATATATATATATATATATAAAGAGGTTGTTGAAAAAATACATTAATAGAAAGTTTGACCAAATAAATATAATGTTTGACTTACTATTAATGGAAAATTAAAAAAAAACACATGTGAATCTTTAGTAACAAAATCTAAATCCTATTTTTTTGGTAACAAATTTGGAGATTCTTATGGCAAAATTTGAATCCTATATTTTTCGTATCATATTTTATTTTTTACCAAAATTTAAATCATATCTTTTTTGGTAACAAATTTGGAGATTCTTATGCAAAAATGTGTCAATTATTTATGAAAACAGTTCTAAATACAAATTAATTTAAAAACCGTACAAATTGAATACAAATTTAGGAAGCAAATAGTTGTATAATTTTTAACTAATTTTTCCAATCTTATTGAATATATTTTTCTTTCAAAAACTTGTGTAAATTAGATAAACCACGTGCAATTTTTATTTTAAAATAAAACTGATATTTGGACGGGATGTACATTCAAAATTGTGTCCACATTTTCTGGTAACAAAAGCGGTTCATCATTAATATTTAAAGTCACCTTATCCAATTATTTAGGAAAAATTATGTGCAACTTTTCAAAATTTAAATGCATCGATTTTTTGGATTCTTATGTTTTTTCTTAACCATGTTTTACGGAGATTTTGGTAAGTTCATATAATTTATTTTTTTTTTTGGTTAAGTTCACATCATTTTCTTTAGGAAAGAGACAGTTGCATAAACATTAACAATTTATTTCAATTTATTATTAGAATTATTTTCAATTCAATTTGTTTAGTACAAAAATTAGTGCGATGTTAGTAAAATTTGGTTGCATTTTTAGAAAAAATTGATGCTTTTTTTATTTGGTTTAAAAAAAGATCCGATCAATTTGTTTGATAAAAAAAATTGGTTATTGGTAGGAAAATCGGTTTCACTTCCGGGACTAACTAATGATTCTTTTGAATTTTTCTTAATTGAAATTTAGAATTAGATTTAAAATAAATAATAGGTGAAAATTCCTAAAAAATTTCACTTTTTTTTTTTCTACTTTAATTTTGTTCAATAAATAAGATCCTTTAATTTTTTTAAAATTTGTTAACTAATAACTAATAATATGCAATTTTGGATAAATTCGAACACCTATGTAGTACTTTACGTGCCAAAGAATCAAATCAATAATGTTGTACATAAGAAAGTGTTTAATAACATATAAATTTTATTTTCATGAAATTTTTAATTGCATGAGACAATTTAAATACAAAAATATCTTTTAAAAAATATATATATATAATAAATGCTCCCGTGCATCGCACGGTCACCGTACTAGTTTACTTTATAACATATTACACTTTTAATATAATTTAAATATTACTCTTACTTTATAATTTTGGTTTGATATTCTGTTATAATACGTTACCCTAGGTGTTTGAACAAGACAAACCGAGTTCAAGCTCATAATTCTAAAACTTGGACTTAAAATTTAAAGACTCAGTTTAATTGATTCTTTTACGGAAAAAAAAGATAGAGAAAAGTTGTGGACAAAAAAGAAACAAATAAATAAGGGGTGGACAATAATAGAAAGGCCGTATTTAGTGAATACGGTTTTTAAATTTTTTATTTGTAAAACGTATTCCATGAATACGGTTTCCTTTGTAAAAAAAATGTAAAAAACGTATTTAAGGAATACGTTTTTTAATTAAATTACACAGAAAACGTATTCACTAAATACGTGCTTTCTATTTTGGTCCACTCCCCCCCTTTTTTTTTGTTTTTTGTCCACTTATTATTTTTTTATAAATAAATATATAAACTACCCCAGTTTAATTCATTTATCAGTTATAGTAAGATGAATTCCATTTTTAACGAAGCGAATTATTGTAAATCAATAATAAATTACATATCNATATATTTTATAAACGAGCTTGTCTCGTGCAAGAGCTGTACTATTAACGCTATTCAAAATGTTGACACTGTACGTAATGATTGGGCACCCTTGCCTCATATGAGTAAATGCTGATGGGCTGATAGGCCCACATAAGATTGCAACTTGCAACGATTTTTTTATTTTTTTATTTTCAGTTCTTATTTTTTCTCTTGTTTTGCTGTGTTGTCTTTTTTAATTCTTCAAACATGCTCCATGTTAGTGGGGAGAGAGATAAATAAAGATATTTGTTGGTGAGAGGGACAAAAAAGCCAAATTAACTGCTTGTTCTATTTCACTCTTGTGGTAAAAATTCTATATTACATGAAAAGCCATACATATTCCTCAAAGAGGAAAAGACAAATTATACAAATTATATATAGGTGAGAATGAAATTACAACTCACCTATGCATGTCTAGCATTATACAAAGTTATAAATACTTATTTCCTTTTGCAACTAAATATTTTTTCTTTAGAAATTTTATCAATATTGTCCAAATTTAAGATAAAAAAGAATATATTATTAAATATAAAAACGACCATTCATTTGATACATTTCAAAATAAATAATAATTTGTTCTCGTCAGACTAATATCAGATATTGTATTATTTATATATTTCACTTTATATTTCATTCAATCCAATTAACGTGACAGAACATATAAGAATTACATCTTTAGAAAATAAGATTATACATTTTTTACTTAATTAGCCAAATGTGAAAAGTTGAACATGAAAATATGACACCTCCCACCATATCGCTACAACTTAAATTAAATTTCCACATCTTGATATATACAATTCACTTCCACAAATAACCCTCTAGTACTCTATATACTTATTTATTCATTTTCAATTCAATTAGCGTGACAGAAAATAAGAATTACAACTTTAGAAAATAATATTTTACATCTTCTATTTAATTGGACCAAATTTGAAAAGTTGAACATGAAAATATGCCTCCCCACCATCCACATCTTGATATATTCAATTCATTTCCAGAAACTCTGGTACTACTCTATTTATTTATCTAACTGTCAAGTCATTGTCAATTAATAAAGCTTAATTAACCTAATCAAATTTTCAAAGTCACAAATCTTGATTTATTATAATACTATTGCTTTTTCTTTTTACCAAATTTTATAATCTCACACGCTATTTAGCACCATTGTGTCAACCTCAACACAATTCAACCAAATTTGACTCATTTTCCTTATAACTTTTCAAACATTACAAAACAAAATCACCCTTTATTCAAAGCAGGAAAACACAATTAATATAAATCAAATCACCCGATACTCAGAGCAGAAAATACAAATACACAAATCACTCCATACTCAAAGCAGGATGGAGTCGAAAGCCTACGAAAACGATAATCACATTTTCCGATCCAAACTACCCGACATCCCCATACCCGACCACCTTCCCGTCCACGCGTACATCTTCCAAAACCTCCACCGCCACCCGTCCCGCCCGGCCCTCATCGACTCCGCCACCGGAAAAACTCTCACCCACTCGGAAGTCGAGCTCGCCGCCGGGAAATTGGCCGCCGGCCTCCACGGCCGCCTCGGAATCCGGCGAGGCCACGTCATCATGCTCCTCCTCCACAACTCGCCGGAGTTCGTAATCTCGTTCCTCGCCGCCTCCATGGCCGGCGCCACCGTCACCACCGCGAATCCCAACTACACCGCCTCGGAAATCGCTTCGCAGGCGGCGGTTTCCGGTCCGGCGGTGGTCATCACCCACTCGAGCTACGCCGGAAAGGTGACATCATCGAGCGGCGCGAGGAATCCGATAGTCCTCACGATCGACTCCCGGAGATTCTCCGAGCTGGAGGAATCCGACGAGAGGTTGTTGCCGGAATCCGGCGGCGGCCGATCCTCCGACACGGCGGCGCTCCTCTTCTCGTCCGGGACTACGGGGATGCCGAAGGCGGTGATGCTGAGCCACCGGAACTTGGTGGCGTGCCTGGCGCAGAAAGGGGGAGGGGAGAACCCGAACTTCCACGTGGACGGGGAGCGTGACGTGGCGCTATGCGTGCTGCCGCTGTTCCACGTGTTCTCGCTGGCGATGGTGCTTGTTGTCATAAGAGCGGGGGCAGCCGTGGTAATTATGCCGAGGTTCGAAGTCGGGGCGGTTTTGGAAGCGATCGGGAGGTATCGGGTGACGATAGCGCCGCTCGTGCCGCCGGCGCTGCTGGCAATTGTCAAGAGTTCCGCGGCTGGCGGCGGGAAGTATGACCTGTCGACAGTGAGGAAGGTGTACAGTGGGGCGGCGCCGATGGGGAGGGAGCTGGAAGCCGCCGTCAGGGAAAGGCTCCCAAACGCCGTAATCGGCCAGGTGGATATAATATTATTACTTTNATAATAATAATAATAATAATAATAAAAGAATTCCCACTCCTCTCCTCGAGAAAGATGAACAAGATAAGGGGAAATGAAATAGGTAAGAAAAGATTAATAAATAGAAATGAGAAATGAAAGACATAGGAGTCAATCCAGGCTAAAGGGTGTTAGGAAAGCTAGGTAAAAAAAAAGCTGTAAAATATTTATGTAGGATTTGATCCAAACCAGAGAATATATGTAGGATTTGATCTTCTTCAGAGATTCTCTCACCAATAGAGGCCAAAACATCACAGCAAGACTTGATCTTTCTAAGAAACTCCCTCATCCTCATAGAACCTTTGTTGAGGGACTGCAGTTCCATCTTGTACTGCATTTTTCTAGCTTGTGACTGACTGGAAAAGTTTGTGGAAAGGGCTTCCCACATATCTTTTGAGCTCTCCAATCCAACAATAAGAACCAGGAGATTCTCAGATAAAGAGGATAGAATTCAAGAGGCCAACAATTGATCTTGTCTAAGCCAAGTTTCAAACTCAGGATTTGGGCTAGGAACTGCAGTTCCTTGAGTATCTGTGGTGAGAATGAACCTCTCTGGGGCTGTCCGTTACTTAGTGATAAAGCCCTCAAGCCCATATCCTCGAATGGCAGTGATCAATTGTTGTTTCCAAACAAGGTAGTTGGTTCCTGTGAGTTTAGTGGCAAGAATTTGGTTCTGTGGGTGAATAATAGGTGACTGAGCAGCAGAGGTTACATCACTCGTAGTGGACATGAGGAAAAAGGGAAAGGTTTAATGATTAAAGCAGGGAAAAGGATTTGAAAGAGATTGTCCCTTCATGAATCAGAGACAGGTTCAGAAAACCTGCTCTGATACCATGTTAGGAAAGCTAGGTAAAAGAAAAGCTGTAAAATATTTCCATTGATAATAGCAAATGAATTCTCTCTGTTCTTGTTACAAGCAGAACGATGACTTACATATATTTATAGTCCATATTGGATCTATCTAGAGACTTGGAGGATAAGGATAAAAAGGACTACACAAAGGACAAAAATTCAAAAAGATGCTCCCAGCTCATATGTGGGAAGGCAGAGGGCCGTTGCTCTCTTTTGTACTATGCATGACCATGTTGGTCTCCATGCATGGTGACTGCTGACGTCGTGGCAGCGTCAGTTGATGAGTGGTGCCTCTGATGATGCTACTCTAACAAAGGGCAGCCAAAAAGGGATATGAGTCATATGACCTAACTCTCTCGCTTTCAGAAGTTCTTCTTCTTATTATTATTATTTAAGAGAAAAATGGTACCTAACATTTGTAGATTTGGGTAATTTTTACCTGGCGCTGTCTCAAACGTGAGATCTGACATTCTCACTTTTTGTCTCTTTAATAACCTTTTTAAATTAAAATATGATTATGAAATATCCTTTTTTTTTAAACAAATTTACAATTTATCACTTGCTTATTTTTAATTATCAGTTATTATTGATTTTATTTTTCTATAATAAAAACATTAATAAAACACATCACTTTTTCTGCCTTTTCAAGAAAACGTTTGTGGTGTTATTGTTGACTCTTCTGTTTCGTACACGAAAATATTGGACATGAACTTTGATAGCTAACCGTAGAAACTCATACCTTAATTAAGACCCGTGACATTGATAATGATCAATACTTATTCTGTTTAGATTTAATGTCATGGGTGATACACATTTCATTTTGCAGATATAATAATAACCAAAAATTTTGTTGACTATTAGTACCATACTAGTATTCGATCCTGTGCACATGCACAGAAGGAAACAAAAATTTATATATTATATGTACGTATATGATACCTAAAATTTTAAATTAGATAAAGTGTATATTACATTTAAAATTTTGAGTATATGTAAATATATAATATAAATATAAATTATCTAACATTCATATAAATCAATTTTTTTTTTGTTATAACTATAATACAAAATAGGAATATTAACTGTAAAATAATTTAATATTGTATATTTAGAAAATTAAAATCTTGTAAAATTGTTACAACATAAAAAATTAATAATAATAATAAGATTTTAATTGTGTAATTGTCATTTGATTGCTAATCATAAATATTTTTATCAAATTGACTCCTATTTGCATTAATTGTTGGTTGAATAAAATTTATTGTCATAAAGATTTTTATTAAATGAAGTCCTATTTTTATTAATGGCTGATGAATAAAATTTATTGAAGCTTTGTAGCAATTATATATATAGATATATATAACTTATATAATAAAATATCATATTTTTATATGTATATTATTTTATAAAATAATAATATTACACCACTACAAAAAAATTGTTATATTCCAACGGAAAATCCTATGGTAATATATTCCAATGGAAATTACAACCGATATTCCGATGGTATAGCTTCCGTTGGAATGTATTTTTCATTGGAATTTTAGATGGAATTTGATGATTCCAACGGCTTTTTACCGTAGAAATTTCCGTTGGAATTTTTATTTCCATCACCGTTGGAAAATCTACCGCTGAAATCGTCAAAATTCAACGGAAATTTCAATTGAAAACTCATTCCAACGAAAATAATAGCATTGAAATATCCGTTAGAATTGCCGCTGGAATTCTATTGGAATATATTTCTATTGGAATTTCATCCTTTTCTTGTAGTGCACTCGGATATAAAAACATATAAATACATTAAAAAAATATGATTATTTTATAAATACATGCATACATGTATCTCGTCCTCAATCTATTAGTCACCTATGCTTTCTTAAAAGAAAAGAAAAAAGAATACATAACAATATAGCATTACATTTAAATATAAAATTATTTCAAGCAACCGTAAAAATATGATTATATAATCAAAATTAACAATATCACTGTAATAATAGATTATCTAGTCTTCAATCCACCGAACATTGACTCGAGCGGATCTAACGGCTCAAGTCAAGATACCTTCCCCATTTCATAAGTAATAAAAGAAAAAGGCCTTAAAAAGTTTTAAAATGATTACAATTACATTCTAGTTAATGATATCATGATGCGTGCACTATTTTCCAAATTTTCTAGAAATGGTATCATAATTAATCAATTTTATTCCAAGATAGTTAATATAATACATGTTATTCTTTTTTTATTGTATGAAATGAATAGGGTTATGGCATGACAGAAGCTGGAGTAATATCAATTAGTCTAGGATTTGCCAAAAAACCATTCGGGTTCAAATCGGGTTCGTGTGGAACTGTAGTTAGAAATGTGGAGATGAAGGTGATTGACCCGTTGACCGGAGCATCTCTTTCAAGGAACCAAAAGGGGGAGATTTGTGTAAGAGGAGTCTCCATAATGAAAGGTACGTAATTAATTATAAATTATGTGTCATACATAATTAATTCAGTTTAGTTTTTCTTTTTTCTAACCTATATTTATAAGTTACTAATAATTACTATCAAGCAAGACCACGATGCATAATGCAATGATTAGTCTTATTAATTTTATGCTGGTCTAACAAGTAAATCGATATATTTTCTTTTCATAAATATCAGACTTTTGAAAAAGAATATAAATATAATTATGACATTTGAAAGGTAGGCTAAATGTTATAGTTGGACCAGTGAAAAAACAAAAATTTCACCCAGTGGACCAATTTGTAATAGTAAGCATGTAAATCGTGTCAGCTCAATCTTTATGAGAAATGATCACATGCCCACGGTGGGCATATGTTAATATGTCCATCGCTGATGTGGCATGCACACATTGGTGATATTAATATGTTAAAAAAAATATATCACCAATGTGTGCATGCCACATAAATCAGTGGACATATTAACATGTGCCCACCGTGGACATGTGAGCATTTTTCCAATCTTTATAGAGGTGTTGCATTAATTGATACACAGTTCAATTCATGTAATTAACTCTTTAATTTTTCTAGATATTCAAAATATTTGTACTTGTATAATTATTGAAAAAACAATTTTTTTTGGTTAGAAAATGGATTTAATTGTATTTTTGTAGTACTAAAAAAGTCGGAAAAGCCAACTAAAGACTTAATTAGAAAATCCAATAAACCCATTTACAATTAATAATCTAAAGCTAAAGTGAAGAATTATAATTAAAATTAATTAAATAATGTATTGTAAATATTTTTTTATGATATATTTTGCTAAATTCGACATCTTTATGACCATATCTTACTGTACTTCTTCAACTTTATTACAATATGCTTAATCTTTCGGTTAAAAAAAAATAGATGAATTATCCCTATTATAATTCTCTTATACGTAGAAAGATTCTACATAGATTTGTGATTTTTAACCCTGTGGTTAATTAAATTAATCATGGATATTTTAAAAAAAAGGTTATTATAACGACCTTGAGGCGACCAAGAGAACAATCGACGGTGATGGATGGCTACACACGGGGGACATTGGGTACGTGGACGATGACGATGAATTGTTCATTGTGGATAGGTTGAAAGAACTCATCAAGTACAAAGGCTTCCACGTGGCGCCTGCAGAATTAGAAGCTTTGCTCATTGCGCATCCGTCCATATCTGATGCTGCCGTGGCGCCTGCAGAATTAGAAGCTTTGCTCATTGCGCATCCGTCCATATCTGATGCTGCCGTTGTGCCGTAAGTTTTATTTTTCATTTTTATTTTTAGTTTTTGTAAAACAATTGTCGAGCATAAATGTTGTAAGAAAATTTGGTTGTGTAACGAATTTCCAAAATTCCATTTTATATTGAAATGAATCACTAGATAAATTGCAAAATACATCCACGTAATTTGGATATGATAATTTTGTCTAACAACTTTCGTGATTATCCACAAATTGTCCAGTAACTTTTGTGATTACACAAAATGGCCACTAAGCAATTAAATCGTGAATATTATGTTAAAATATGTGAATTACATGGAATTTTTAGAAATTCATTAGTGATTTTTTTTTTTTTTAATGTTTGAATTTTGGACATTTGATCTATTTTTAGTAGTTAATTAGTGCATGGATATATTTTACAATATTGCACAAATTGTTATTTGATTAAAGGTACGAATAATATAAAAAATGTGGTGTAGATAACATATTTGTATCTGACAGCATGAAGGATGAGGCCGCCGGTGAAGTTCCAGTTGCGTTTGTGGTTCCGACGAACGGTTCGAATATTTCAGAGGAGGATATCAAGCAAAAAAAAAAACACATTGTTTTTGTTTTATATTTAAAAACACAAAACACATTTATTTTGCGTGACGGGTAGATTCGCAACTTAACTGATTAAAAAGTGAATAGCACATTTATGTCAAAACTATTGTTAGAATATCACTTGTGAGTTGTTCCAAATCGTTTATGCATGGAAAATAGACCCACCTTATAAGTCTAATGGGTTATTCCTCCTTCCACCAATTTGTTTTAGGATGGAGCCCCACTTGGGCTTCATCTGAGCTTTCCCTGCTTATGGTGCGCTTGACGTGCGTGGGACCGCACCCGCTATTCACCCGGTTTCTTACATGGTATTAGAGTCGGTTCTATATGGGACCGTGCGATGACGTACCTTTTGGCTTGGGGCATCCAACTCTGTATATGGGCTTTTGCTTCTTATTAAGAACTCACAAGTGAGGGGGCATGTTAGAATATCACTTGTGAGTTGTTTATACATGGAAAATAGATCCACCTTATAAATCTAATAAGGTACTCCTCCTTCTATCACTTGGGCTTCATCTAGGATTTTTCCTGTTGGTGTGCTCCACGTGCGTGGTACCGCACCCGTTTTACTCCCGTTTCTTACATTAACCTAACAACTATAAGGTAGATCATTCCATTATATTGTTTTAAGAAAAATGTATCTGACAAATTTTATTTATAATTTTGTACAGGTGGTATCTTATAAGCAGATTAATAGGGTGTTTTTCACTAAGGAAATCCCAAGAGCCCCATCGGGGAAAATATTGAGGAAAAATCTGAGGTCAAGGATTTAATGGTGAAATAAACTTTGGAAATTAAGTGAACTTTTGCACTTTTATTTACAGTTACTTTTAATAATTTTATTTGTTTGTAATGTGACGATGAGAACTATATCGAAGGATCATTTGGTGAGTTCATTAACTATACAATAATTTCGTATCCATTGGTTAAGTATGGGAATAGGTCTAATTTTTGGGTAACTTTGATTTTATCGGTGACTACATTGTAATCATCGAGTTTTTTTTTACCATTGAATCAACATATATACAAAAAGTTGAACATATGTGTGATATTAAATTATTTATTAATGAGTGCATTGTGGTCTTCGAGTTTTTTAACATTAGATCAACACATATACATGGGTATGGACATATTATGTGTGATATTAGGATATATTTGATTCTATCGGTGACTGCATTGTAGGCTTGTAGCCATCGAGTTTTTTATCGTTGGATCAACAAATATACACGAGTATGGAAATAGGTGTGATATTCGGGTAGTTTCGATTCTATCAGAGACTGCATTGTAGTAATTGGATTTTTTTACAATTGAATCAACACACACATATATATGTACGAGCGTGTGTTGGATCAAATTGTAAAATACTCAATGAATACATAAATATTTGGAAAAAAATCTTTTTCACCCCAATACAAAGATACATTAAGTTTTTCACACCGTCAACTAACAATCTAACGTTTTCACCCCGGAAAGTGCGAAGGTTATGCAAATGGATTGCATAACTATCGCATATCAATTGCATAACTGTCGCATATTCATCGCGCAACGCCTTCGCACTTTAATTTTTTCTACCCCAGAAAGTACGAAGGGATATGCGAATGCCTTCGCACTTCTAACTTTCGCACAATATCATCGCGCAACTATCGCATATTCATCGCACAATGCCTTTGCACTTTCACTTTTCCCATCCCAGAAAATGTGAAGGGATACGCGAGTGCCTTCGCACTTCTAGCTTTCGCACAATGTCATCGCGCAACTATCGCATATTCATCGCACAATGCCTTTCGCACTTTCTGGGGTGGAAAAAATTAAAGTGCGAAGGCATTGCGCGATGAATATGCGACAGTTATATACCGAAAATATACGTGATCTTGTTCATTGTCATTTGGTTGCAAAGGTATGATCCAAATTCATAAGTATATTTGTTGTTGATATACCGTATATATTTGTACTTACGTTGGTGTCTGAGCAAAACAATCGGTGAGATCAAAATTTGAATATGTCGAGATCTTCATCTTCAACAAACCTATTCTTAACCAGATAACAACCTTCAATTCATGATAAATCGAAAATAAAAAAGAAAAAATCGATACTAAACTGCTTCAAATTGCCTCATGCTTGAGCTGTATATATTGCATAAATAATAACATTATATAAACCAATGCTAAACATTTTGATTTTTGAGGTTAGATAATTTGAGACACAATACAAACAAGAAAATAGGGGATAAAATTAGAGATACGAAACCTAATATGTAACAATACAACAAGCTTCAATAGATGAGAAAAAAAAAAGAAAAAGAAAAATAATACTAATCTTGTTGAAAATTGCTTGCTCTGTATATATTACATAAATAATAACAATATACGAAACCTAATATGTAACAATACAACAAGCTTCAATAGATGAAAAAAAAAGAAAAAGAAAAATAATACTAATCTTGTTGAAAATTGCTTGCTCTGTATATATTAATCATAAATAATAACAATATATAAATGCTCAACAAACTCCTCGTCAAGTAGCATCTCGTCCATGCCGATATCTTCACCTTTAACAAAATCGGAGTCTGGTCGGGTTTTGCTTCTGTGAAATTGGAAGACTTTTTATTTCGCCATGCTCGCTGCTTCTACGGTTGTTGTTCATCAACATCGCCTGCGACATTTTCGTCTATAACTTCTTCTCCAATTCTGCTACGCGATTTCTTGGAGCCACTATGTTTGGAATTAGTTTGAAATTGCAGCTTCCTTTGGACAAGCTTGCGGTCGACTTTATGTTTAAGAGTTCTCCTTCGCCGGTGGGATAGTCGATTTTTGCTAATAATTATACTTTTGTTTCTCGACAAAGAAGATGATGTAAAAAAAAAAAAATAGGAACCAATTGAGAGCAATGGCGTGACAGAGAAATGAGATGGTGTGAAATCGTTTCTAATTTATGACAGAGAAAGAAAAGAAAGAGGTGGCGGAAAATTATGAACAATAACCACACCCAATAAAATCGGCAGTTACCAACATGCCACAACTTACCATATAACAAAAAAAGACTTAAAAAAGAAAAGTTCAATATTGAAAAGTGCCGTATCTATGCAAATATTTTATGCATGTAATCCAAATCTGCTAATAAAAAAACAAATTAGTAGATATGCAAATATTTTTAGATGACTTCGTTCGTGGCCTAATTTTCTCAACAATTATTGTACCAACTACCACGCCACAACACAAATGGAACTTTCTTAGAAAAATTCTAATGCATAATGTACAAACAGGGTGTTGCCTATGCTCCTACGTCCTACCTAAACCCTGCCATATATTTTATCCCAAGTAATTAAATCCCACCTACTTAGTATTATTGTTGTTGATAAAAAGTATGATTTATTTATTCACTGTAATTAATTTTATTTAAAATAACATTGGTCACATTGGAACTCCTTCGTATTATATTATATATATATATACATATTATAATATATGATAACTTATTAACCAATATCACATGTCAGGCTTGATAAATAAATTTAATTTAACTAATGAAAAATAATTTGTTATTCTAAAATTTGAATTGATAGGTAAGTTAATTTTTACAAGTTTTAAAGTACTGATACAATTAAAATATGATTCACATGAGCTAAAATAGAACACGATTATTACAAAAATGTCACCGCCTTAGTTTTTATAACGGGTTTAACAAACTCGTTATAGTAACTCTGTTATTAAAAATATTTTTTCTACTAGTACAGAAATTGACAATTACAATTTCAATACATGTTTTCTCAAAAAGGAATTAATGTTGGAACTTGTTGAACATATTAAAATAATAATAATAATTTTAGGTTTATATGCAAGATTATGCCGTAAAGAATTATATTTATAAGCCTTAACGAGCTTGATATCTAAACGAGCCAAACTAAAATTAAATCTTAGCGAGTTGAGTTAAGTTTTGTCTGGAAACTCTACTAGCAAGTTGGATTAGACTAATGATGCGTTTATTTGCTTAATTTTAGCTCTATTTTCTAGGTTACATAAAGATTCAATTAAACAAGTAGTTACTTATCTTTTTGGATTTTTCATGAGTAACTCCTTGTATGCCTCTATAATAGTTTAAATGTCTTTAACCTACATGCCATGATCATAGCGAAAATCAATCTATTTCTTATGAATTTGGATATAATCAATTCAGAAAGTTGAAGATAATGCAAGAAATCAAATTGCATTGTCAGATAATGTCCCTTGGCCAAGCTTAATCATGGACTGGTTCTTGGATCAAGGAGCAACCTAGTATACATACCACCATGCTTTCTTGCCTCATAATTATTGGACTTTTCGTAAGTACTTGTACACCAACATTTCAACTTTTAAGTTGAAAGTATAAACATATGCACGATTTATTTATTTATTTATTTATTATTATTATTATTATTTTGTGGCTAGTTCGATGTTGTGGATCGTGTTCAATTGATTTTTTTTTTTTAAATTTTTGTTTATAAATATACTTACGGATTTGAGAAAGTCTCATTGAAGTTCTCATATTTTGCCATCTTATTTAATTATTGTGGCCATTGATTTTATCTATTTATTAAAGTTACACGAGATCAACATTGATGAAATTTAACGGCCTTATGCGAAAAACATTGCTTATCCAAGGAACGTTAATTCATATCGAATAATTGAGAATTCTAATTGAATAGCATAAACGTATTTGATGGATTCATGTCCGAGTGATTGTGTTGGAACTCAATTTTTATTTTGGGATTGAAGCTCTTCCAAAATCGTGATATGAAGTATCTTCTTCACGGAGACGTAATGAAGAAACCGTAGGAGAGAGAGAGAGAGAGAGAGAGAGAGAGAGAGAGAGAGAGAGAGAGAGACTTTGGTTTCTCTTCTTATTTTTTAATGAAGGATTCCTGGACCCGTTTATATATCATATTTTTGATGAGTCCACAAATTATTACTTTTGACTCAAATTATTTTGTTAATTAGGTCAGTTATTAATTAATATTATTATTTTGTTACGTCATCAAATAATATTAGAGAGAGATTTTGGTTTCTCTTTCTTATTTTTTAATGAAGGATCCCTAGGGCCTGTTTATTTATCATGATTTTTGGGGAGTCCCCAAGTTAGACTCAAATTATTTTGTTAATGAGGTAAGTTATTTGTTAATATTATTATTTACTAGTACGTACCCCGTGCGATGCACGAGACAGACATATTAAATTAGTTATTTTCACAGTCTTTATCCGTTTGAGTATATAAATCAATAGGGTTATCATCTATTTTCGAACTCTTTTAATCAGTGTTAGGTGTAATAAATAATAAGGTTATAATATATTTTGCACCTCTTTTAATTAGCGTGGTTTTTTTAGTCAAAACATTAAATATGAGCATGTTAGAGCTAGCTTGTAAAATAATTAATATATTATCTCACTAACACATTTATACTAATATAAATATTATTTTAGTTGTATATTTATTCCTTAATATAAGAGAGAATAACAATTTTACTTATTCTTGTTTACCATATAATACTTAATTATTATTTTATTACAAACTTTGTGGTCATATAATGTCATTATTATTTATAAAGTTATAGAAGTTGTACGTCTTCTATTTTTTTTTATGTAATGAAAAATATTTAATGCACGTTAGTATTATTTATTTATGTAATCAATTTAAAATATGTAAACATTTTTACTTATATGTTTATTCTTAATTTTCTTTATTAATGAATAAATTGTAGTTAATTTTCATGAATAAAGAAAAAAAATTTAGAGGATGTGTAACATTAAAGTGAAAATTTGCTTTTTTTTTAAAAAAAAAAAATATGTTACAAATTTCCATTAGTAATTATGAATTAGGTTTTTTTTTAAAAACAAAAAATATATTACCATATAGAAGAGATGAGATTTTTTACAGATTTATGCATAAGGATGGGATTTAAAAATCTTTTAAACTTGTCAGAGGCGGATTTAAACATATGTGAGATTTTTCAGTATGTAAGGGTTTGTTATGAGATTTTCAGATTTATGCAAATGAAATTTGTAACTTGTCGACCTATATTCAAAGTCTGTTAGTCTGTTACGCTAGATAAAAGGATCAAATTTTTTAATCTGTCGAGATTTATGCAAAAGAATAGGATTTTTGTAAGCTTGCGAGATTTCTGCATGAAGTTAATTAATTATTATTGAATTTCTAAAATATTACCAGTTATAGTATGTATTAATTATTACAAAATTTTTGTGGCTACTATTTTTAGTAAATAGTAATTCTTTTTATATATATATAGATTACGACATCAAATAATATTAAAGAGGGATTTTGGTTTCTCTTCTTATTTTTTAATGATCCCAGGGCCCGTTTATTTATCATGATTTTTGGGAAGGCCACAAATTATTATTTTGAATTAGATTATTTTGTTAATTAGTTCAGTTATTTGTTAATATTATTATTTGTTACATCATTAAATAATATTAGTGTCCACATTTAATCATTCCACAATTTAAATAAAGTTCCTTAGCCAATATATCTATACAATAATTTGATCACTTACTTTGACTAAACAACATAAGAACTCAATGTATCAATTACACATATTTAATCTCAAAATATGTCTAACAAACATTATTTTTATGTTTCATTTATTACTCAAAATTATCTACTCAAGCTTCCATTATTTTTCTGTTTCATATGTTACTCATTTTTTTGTCTAATCTTGCCTAACAAAAATATTAGTGGTAAGCAAATCAACATTATATGAACTATATATAATTTGATTTCGCTGTATTTATATGTGATTATATTTCTCAAAACTATTACACAGATTTTGATTTAATTGATTAAAAAAATTATCTTAAAATCTGTTGATACAGTTTTTATAGAGTCCTTATTTCTCTATTTAAAATTTATTAAAAAAATATTTTACATATTTTTTTATTATTTTTCAAAGTTTTCAAACCGTTAGAGCATACTGTAAAAGCTCGATTTTGTGTTACTCAACAATACCTTTTTGAATGAGATGTGTGTTTTAGTCAAGTGGATGTTCGTGGTTAATTTTTTTATACGAACATTGTAATTGTTCTGGGTTTAGAACAGTAAGATTATATTATCGGTTCCTTATAAAATATAAATAATTGTTCGCAGTCTAGAAGGGAACTGAACTCCCTGTCGTGAAGATTGTTGTGTGAATCTTGGAATTAGTTGATCTTAAACTAATGGATTACATTAGTACATCCTAGAAGTATTGAACGGACCCACAGGAGGACAAAATTGTTTTATATTGACCAAGTAGATAATCTGGACATCAGTGTTTATTCGTATTCTTAACCCGTAAGATAATTTACGAGCATATGCCGGCACATATTTATTTATTTGATTTATCACGGGTGAGACTTATTCTGGTAGGCCGACATACTCGATATTCTCGTAAGTAATGTCGGTTGCATGATGTGACGTCAATATTGTTTACGGTCACCGTATGTCGGGTATTATACTAATATTGTTTATGGCCTCAGTCTTTCTTTTTTCCTCATGTTTCTTCTAAAACTATGAAAATACTAACTTAAATTATAAGTAGATTTAAAAGTTAATAAAAAATCTATTCATTATCAATTTTTTACACATAATATATCAAATTAATCATGTCTTGATAAACTTCAATTTGACATCTATATTATAATACAAAATAAATAAATAGTAATACTTATTTTTTTAATTATCTATTAATACTTGTTTTGTAGTATTTTGTGGGTAGTTGGTAACCGAGCTACCCGACCTCGAGTCGTTCTCTAAGGAAGACGGTTCGGAGCTTCGTTTACCACTCAATTGTCCAAATCACACAAAATGAGAAAATAAAAGCTAAACATGCTAATCAATTGGTTGGAGAGTGAATTAATGCTAATCGATGCTCGAAATTGAAAGCAACAAACAAACTAGAGAATTAAGCAATTAACACTACCGGAGTCTCTAAGCCATCATCATCAAACGAATCAACAAAGAACAATTTGCAAGTTCTAACACTAGATCACTAATCCCAACCTTCTAATCTAAGTGATTAAGCTCTAAATAGAGTCCTAACCCTTAATCTAGATAGGCAAGCAATTAGTCCCTACTAGAACATACATGAGCAATGACCAAGTCCAAACATTCCCCCCATCATCAAGCAAACACCCAAAATCACCTTGATAAACATCATAAGTAAAAACGGGGCAAAAATCGAAGTAATGAGCTTTACAAGTAAATACCCAATCTTCTATTGCGTGCTAGATGAAAATCGGAGTCAAAAGCTCGGAACTTGAACAAAATAAGAGTCGCCGAAAAATTCGCCGGAAAATAATGTCATAGAGCTCCCAAGAGAGAGAAGAGAGAAAACTAAAAGGAAAATAGCTATTCCCAAAGTGGGAAAAGTGACAAATGAAATCTAGATGTCCCAAATACAAAGGACCAAAATGTATTTATACTAAGTAGCAAAAACACACACTAACACACACATTTAAAAACAAAACACTCGCGAGCTACAGGCAACTCGCGAGTTGCATCATGAATTTCGCAACTAAAATTCGCTGGCAAAGATGTGTGGAGCATGGACTCGCGACTGAAAAAGGTTTCGAGGGCTCGAATGTTGGAACTCGCGGGCTGGACGTGCAAGGAGAGAACTCGCGGGCTAGAGCAATTTTGAGGGCTCGAAATCAGAAACTCGCGGGCAAGGCATGTTGTAGCTGGAACTCGCGACCGAAAGGGATTTCGAGGGCTCGAATCTTCAAATTGAAAATGGGCTATGGCTCGACTTTGAAAAGCTCTAATTAATTCCACGGGCCTCCGATCGACTCGAAACTTCGACTCACGCTCCTCAAATCTTCTCCTCCTCGACATGGAAGGCACACCAAATGAATTAACACTCAAGACGGCACATCACGAAATGACTACATCTTCCTTTCGAACCTACAAAAACACCAAAACGCACAAAAGAGATAGGAAAATATACGAACACGACTAAAAACTAAAAAGTACTAAAACCGAATAAAAATGGACCGGAACACACAAATCAAACCTAAAACGACTCAACTCAAGCAAATAAAACACAAGAAAAACACACAAAAACATAACAAACAATACTAATTAAAAAATAAAATTATTTAAATCAATTTAACTACAAAGTTGTTGAATGGTATAATTTTAAAAAAAATATTATAATATAAGACGGTAGGCCATATAAGTTATGTGTTCTATTTTAAATATAAATAATAATACAATTATTCAAAAAAATATTTTAAAATCAAATAGTTTTTATTATTATTTTAAAATTTAAATATAAATTTCTTAACAAACACCCGTGTAATACACGAGTATTGTACTAATATATATACATATATCTATATATATGTATGCTTTTTCTCTTTCTCTATTTTACAAGTGTATAACTCGTACAATGCGTTGGTAAATAAATATTAAATAATAATTATAAATTAAAGATATAAAGTTAACATATGATATAATTTATGTAAAAATTTTAAATTAAAGATATTTAAAATTTTAAATAAAAATTTCTATTTCTATTTTCTTTTTACTTTTTAAGCATAAAAAATTTGAATAGCATCCTATTTAAAAGAATTTTTTTATTACATCTCATATGCATCTATTTTTATAAAATTCTCTTAAATTATTCGCGATCATAGGTAAAGATATAGTTAAAAATAATTTGTCTAATAAACAACACAGATAAATATTCATTCAACTTGCGCCTACACGTCTATTTTTTTTTCCAAACGACAATCAAGAACTTAATTAAAACTCAAAGCAAAGTCTTACACGGTAATCAAATGACTACAACTTACATGGCCTACAAAATAGACACAAGAAGCACGAGGAAGGTTAAACCTTCCCCTAGGAGGCAACAAGTCTAAACAATGGCAAACTAGGGGTGGGCGCGGTCCGGGACGGTTCAGGATTTGACCTATCTCGGTACCTGTCCCAATTTTTTGAACCGGACCGAGACAAGACTCCGTCCCAAACGGATAGGTATCAATCGGGACCTAGACAATACAGGAAAAATAAAAATGTTCAAACTTCAAACTGATTCACTGTTTTACTTAAAAAAAACTTTGATTCCATACCAATAAAAAACTTTGAATTGGGAAATGAGAATTCAGAATAGTGTTGCGACAATCTCAGTAAATATTAAATGGGTATGTTTAATTTTTTCATTTTTTGGGCCAACTGCCAAGAGTGTATTGGGCTTTCATTTATAAAATACAAAACTGCTAAGACTGAATTGAAACAGAAACACCAACTGCAAACTATTTTTGTACAAAAAAATTATAATACTAACATAAATATAAATAATGTATAATAAATATATATATATAATATTTTTGTACAAAAAAATAAAACGGGACAAACGGGATGGTTTGGGAAAAAAATATTAAAAACCGATACCGACATTGTTTCAACCGGGAACGGTACGAAAATTTTAAAAACCGATTGGAACCCTATTTTTCGGAACGGGACCATTTCGGTCCGGTTCGGGATCGGGAAATCCGGTTTTTTTTTGCCCACCCCTATGGCAAACCAAATCAGAAAATAGTATCCACAATGACATTACAGGACTTAATAAGGGATTTAACATCAGCTAAAGCAGGATTAGTTCCCTCTAATGCCAAAGAACAACTCTTAATCTCTGCAACCAGTTCTGCAGAATCCATCAGGAGGAGGAAATTTTTACACCTATTCTCTCTAGCTTGCCTAAGACTCCATTGGATAGCCAGTGACCAAGCCTCTGAAAAATCATTAGCCCCATGTAGAGTGTTCTGCCATTGGTGGGAAGCTGAATCAATCTACTCAAGAGTGCAGCTCACACCCACATCTCTCTCACTTGACAATGAAGCACTGAGAGTCAATGAGTCATATAAGACTGACCTACTTCAACCTGAGAATTGTCTTGATGAGGGCTGGAGGACGCTGGTGGTTTAGGGTGTGCAACCCATTTTGACCACTCAGCTCTGGCTTCTGCAACAATGATCTACTCGTGTATCCAATCACCTTTGTACAATCACTTGCATCTCGCTTTCCACACATGCCACAATAAGAATGTAGACAGTCCTAAACTTTCCTGCTTGAGTTTTGTGGAGGCGTGCATGGAGCACTGCACGTTCTCGGTACTTCTTAATGGTATCCCTACTGACTTCTTTCCTTCCACCCGGGGTCTTCGGCAGGGAGATCCTCTATCCCCCTCTCTTTTTGTCTTGGCAGCGGATTACCTGTTTCGTTGCTTTGACGACTTCATTCGCGACTTCCCGAGGATGACCTATAGCACGCGTGGGTACGGTCCTCCCATCTCGCACCTATCTTATGCAGATGACATTATCATCTTCACTCGTGCGGATAATAATGGACTGACTGAGCTCATGCGCCTCCTGGGGCACTATAGCTCGGTATCCGGTCAGCTTGTCAATGTGCAAAAGAGCACCTTCACCCTTGATCAACATATTGCGGACCAGTGGGACCAGTGGGTCCACGAGCGCACTGGCTTCGCGTGCGGATTGTTAGAGTAGAATACCCAGCATTCCAATCAGAATGGATACATTCTACTTATAAAAACAATTTATTGGAATGTATATTAAATAAAAGGCATTAATTTATCTTATGTATTTGAATATATTTGAACATATGATAAAGTCTCTAGATCATTAATAGCTATAACACATGGTTATGCATTGGATGGTAATCATGGAACATGCCTTCAAAGTAATGACCTTAAATAAAGTTCCAAGTCGATGGGTATTTCGAGATGGGATATCAAATAACCCGGTAAAACTTGTGCATATGATGTATGCTTGTTGGACAAGAATGTTGCATTCCATCAAATTAGCGTATGGACGCAAATACATATATGTAGGTGCTTGTTAGGGAACAAGTTCACTGAACATGACCGAATGAAAATTTTTAATGGAAGTTTTAACTGTCGAATAAGAATTTTCATATTGCACTAGTACATGATTGATCCTTTGACTTGATGCACGATAGTAATCTTGTGCATGATATGCTTTATTTTGATTTATCCTTTGATTACTGGATAATCATAAAAGGAATATTTTGGATAGTGTAATAATATATATGGAGATTTATCTGTGGCCAATAGAGAATTCGACACTTATAATGATAAATGAATTTCCTATGTTTTTCATAGTTTGTGATTCAAAGACCTTGACCAAGGCAAGATGAATATGGATTCATAAAGGAATCACTAAACTTGAAATGAAATCATAGTTATTAAATCAAATGAGTTTCGACTAGAAAATCATACCCAAGATTTAATCGGGAAATTAGTTATCGAAAGGATTTTACATGTATGTAATTGTAATCAAAAAGGTTTACTCGCTATTTTAGTTAATACTAGATAACATGCTACTTGTTAGGTGTTACCATGATTTGCGGGTTCTTGAAATTAAAGAGTTAATTTCAAGAATGTGAATTAATTAGATTAATTTAAATTACAAGGAGTTGTAAACCCACTACTAGTATTAATTGTAAACCTAAAAGGTCACACCAATTTTTGAATGAAGATATTTAGAGATTAGTATTTCTAAAGAGTTATATTAATTGACAAGAATTAATTAAATAATTAGGTTATTTAATTAAATCTGATTTTAATTAGATGTCAATTAAAGAAATATAATAAATTAATCAATTGGATTTATTAATTGAATTTTGGATATTAATTAAGTAATTATTGGAATTACTAAATTAATAGTTGGATTTTAAAATTCAAATCCAAATAATAAAATGATTATAAAAAGAGAAGATTTTATTTTATTGGGAGATAAAGATATTTTAACAAATAATATTGAAAATGTTTCATAAATTATTTGTTATTATTAATCATTAATTTAGATTAAAGATTAAGTATTAACAAAAATAAAATAATCATGATAGATGGGAGTTGTTACCCACTCTACATATTTATTTGTATTTTTATTATTAAGAAATTTGGGTAGGAATAACCTTGCAAAGACTTCATTTTTATATGAAAATGGTTGTACCCACATTACATTTTGTATACATAAAATTTTAGTATAAATACATACATATGTGATGTATGAAGGTAATGAATTGAAATCTTGCATTTTGAGAAAAGAAATAGAGATTGTTTTTCAATTTGAGAAAGTGAAGATAAAGAAAAATTATCTCTCAAATAAAATTAAATTATCCTCTTTAATTAAATTCATATACTGAATACCGAGAAATTTCTACTAGCGAAGAAATTAGTTCTTGGTATTGGATTTCAAAAGGTGGTCTCGATTAGAGGGGAAACATTTGGATCCCTTGAAGTGAGAAACAAGAAGAAGGTGATTGTCACATAACCGGAAATCGATTTCCTCATCATCGTCGAAATAAGAAGGACATTTAAAAGGTAATTTTCGAAATTATCTACAAATCAAAATTCTTATTTTTCATGATTTTAATAGATACCGATCATTTTATTCAATATATGTACTTACGGATTAAGTATTTATTTGATAAATGATAACTATATTGTCTAATTTCTGCTGCGATTTTAATCCGCACAGTATATTGAACCCAACACGGAGACCTCCCCATCACCTATTTGTTGCCCTCTTGTACAAGGGTCACCTCATGCATGAACTTTTTTCTGACGTTAGACAGAGGATGATTGACCGGATCTCCGGTTGGTCTCACAGACACCTATCTTTTGTGGGCCGGCTTACTCTGATCAAGAGCACCCTCAGCACCCTGTGTTGGGATCTGTGAGGATCTCGTTATGTACAAGTCACGAATTCAATAGCAAACGTAAACATATGCGCAGCGGATCTAAAGGTTTGACGTAGAGAACTTACGGCTTAAAATTTATGTAGATCTGGTTGACCACGAACGGTTGACCGCAATTGATTGACCGCAAATCACGTCTTGGGTTGCACGAACAAGATCAGATCAAAATTGGATCAAACGGAAGCAAACAGATCAAAACGAAACTTTGCAGCCTTGGAGCTTCCGGCGGCGCGTGAGGGCGCGTCCGGCGTCGTAATCTGGCGATCTCGGCGGCGATGGAAAGCAATCGTCGAGACGGTCGTCTGAGTATGCTGTGCGTCTCAATCGGACTTCTGGTTAGTTCTGTAGGTCAAAATATATTTCGTCTCAGTTTACCTACAAATCTTCTACTGTATTACTCAATACACCCTTCTTCAACTTGTACCAGTGGAGCAACAAGAAGAAGATAAAGCTCGAATGAGATCTAGAGAAAGAGAGTATGGGCGGCATCTTTGTCTCGTGAATATGAGATTGGGATTCTCTTCTCATGAGCTTAATGATGTATATATAGAGTTACAGTAGGGACCCTTAGGAGATTAGGAAAATGGCTCTTTAATTAATTAGACTAACTGTGGGCCAAGCCCACTCCTCTAATTAATTAAATAATATTAATGGCCACCAACATTATATTATTGCACTCCCTTTTCCTAACCCAAATTACATTTGAAACTCCAATAATAATTACTCAATTTACCACCCTACGTTTAAGATATAATGTCCATTAATTTATTCGATTACTTACAATCAAGAATTAATTAATTAATTTATTATTATTTCACCGAGGCTAGCGCTCGTTCATCACATTCTTATTATGTCGGAACTTAATCCACCTGCAGGGTTTAGCATAACAATCCTTCACGAACTCACTCCGGTGACATCATCAAACTAACGCACATGGTGACCGTAAATATCCTAACAGTACAACCTATATATAATAATATTACCCAAAACAGTAGGAATATTAATCCAGCGAACTGAACCTCACCCATGTGAATCAAAGTAATATATATTATATATATCTACCTGTTTAATATCTTACGGGTTAAGAGAACGCAGTAATTAATCGAGGCCTAGTTCATTTACGACGATCAGTATAAAATGAACTTCTCCTCTCTGGGATCCTGTTCAATACATAAATGTACTAGTGCAACTAATCAGTCAAGACAAACTGTACAGTTGACACTACAACCGTTCGGATGGGGTGTTCATGTCCATCTAGTTTGTGAACAACTATTCTTTTTTGCATGTGACTGATAGAGTGATCTTCGGTCCGCCCAATGACGACCCACCCTATCTAAGTACAGAACAAGAAAACGTAGAACTTGTTTAATCTAACATGATTCTCATTCATAAAGGGTAAATGTGTAATAATATGCAAAGCCAAGCTTTCAGTATATAACGCTAACACCCTGCCGCTTCACCTCCTTACGGTCCTTGATTCCCACCAGTCTACTATCCACGAGCTAGATCAGATTCTGACCAGTTGAGACAAGTCCATTGGGTGAAGTGGGACTCTGTTTACCGCCTCTTATCTGAGGAGGGTCTCGGGATCCGGCGTTTCTCGGATGTCGTCACTGCATTTTCTTACATAATGTGGTGGCGATTTAGGGAGGGTAAGTCACTTTGGGCTCAGTATCTTTGCCAGAAGTACTGTCTTGGAGGTGTTGCCCATCCCTCTAGGGTGACGGCTACCGCCCGCGATAGCAGGCAGTGGAGGCGGTCACCGTGGTTGGTAGACGTGCTCAGGAGCACATTTTTTGGTCTATTGGGGATGGGGAGGTTAGATTTTCGGATGAGTGGTGGTTCGGTGAGGGTCCCCTTTCGAGCACTAGACAGGTCACCCACCTTTCCGTTCTACAGGTGAAGGACCTGTGGACTGATGAGAGATGGGATAGGGATAGACTAGAGAGGATTCTGGGTACTGGAGCGGGCCTTAGTGATCAGGTGATAGATGAGATCCAGCAGATTCCTATCTCGGAGGACAGTTTGGACGGTATGAGGTGGAGGCTTACATCTTCAGGTGCATTCTCTACTACCTCGGCTTGGGGGGAAGTACGACAGGTGACCGGCCTAACCTTCTCTTTGGGGCCATCTGGACTAACCTACTTACTCCTACCATCTCTGTTTTTCTTCTCATTTTGCGCCACCTATCGATTGACACTGTGATGCAGATGAGGGGGTTCTCATTCCCCTCGCGTTGCTACTGTTGTCCCGAGTCTGGCGATTTTCAGATAGAGACCTTTACCCACTTGTTTTTAGAGAGCGAGACTGTGAGGAGAGTGTGGGAGAATTATACCAGTTACACTCATATCCCCCTACCCTCAACAGACACATTCTTTGAGCTTATGAGTTTTTTCAGACACCACACACATTAGACACGTGAGCTTCTTTATTCCTTATCTGATCCTTTGGGCCACCTGGACAGAAAGGAATAACGCGAAGCATATGGATAACCATTTTTTGTCTTCCCATATTATTTTGCAGGTTGATCGACATCTCTCCCTCCTCACCGCTTTGGGCAGACTCACCCAGAGAGACTGGACAGGCTGCACGCCACCTCACTGCCTTACACGACCTCCGCTGGTGCCTGTCCAGCATCCACGCCCCAGAGCTATTGTTTGGCTAAAACCCGAATCGCCTTGGGTTAAGCTAAACACTGATGGAGCCTTTGATCGACTTACTGGAGTTGCAGGAGGTAGGGGCCTGATTAGGAATCATAGCGGCGCCCTTATTACCGCGTTTCATGCCCCTCTTTGGGCCTCCTCGACCTATGACGCAGAGATTCAGGCGCTTCAGATTGGTCTGCAGATTGCCGCCTCGATCTCCTCTCACATTTGGATAAGTTGGACGCGGTCGTTGTCATCACTCTTCTGTCATCTGGACATCAGGGCACGTGGCAGATCCAACATCCTCTCATGCACATCAGAGCCACGCTCCAGTCGATCTGCTCCCGGATCTCGCACATCTTCCGCGAGGGGAACTGACCAGCTGACTTCCTCGCTGGCATCAAGTCCTCCACCCCCCACAGACGCATTCTTTACCCTGACGATATTCCTATCCGCCTAGCACCCTCATACGGATGTACCAGATGGGATACCCTTCAGATTTGTGTAGCCGGACCTACCTTTTGGCGCACCCGCCACACTGTGATGCTGACATTTTTAGTCGGGACTCCCCCCCGGAACATGATCTGTTATTTTCATATTTATCGCTGCAGTTGTCAGCTTTTCTCTGTATTTTTTCTTTTATTTGTTGTTTTTTTGGTTTTTCGTTTGACTGGATGTATATCAAACATTGGACTTGTAGTTTTGTGACTTTTCGGCTCATTTAGGGCATTTTATATACAGGTTGGGGGTTCGCCCTTAACCCCCACCCTACTGGGGTGTTGGTTAAAAAAAAAAAAACTTTTCCTGCTTGAGTTGAGTATTGCTAGCAGTGTAAATCCCCAGCCACCATGATTGGAAATTGATATGCTCATCCTGCATTGATATCCACTTCAGTCCACTTAATTTCCAGCAACTCCTTGCCCTTGGGCAAGTGAATAGTAAGTGAGTAAGGTCTTCCTCTTCCTCTCCACAGTTAGCACAAATCCCCTCCACCTCCATTCCCCTTCTCCTCAACTGAGTTTTAGCACTGATATACTCAAACCAACACCTCCACAGGAAGCATTTAATCTTGGGTTTGATATTCAAGTGCCATGTAGTCTTCCACATCCTTGCCACCAGAATGGGATCTAAGCTCGTGCTAGCCACCCCTTGATTTTGGACCTTGTATCTCCTTATGGCTTTGTACACTTTTTTCACTGTGAACTCCCCTTTAGGGGCAAAATTTCAAAATTGGTCCCATAACTTGGCCACTGTCAAAAAAAACCACCCCGATATTGACCACTTTCAATTTAGGTCCTATAATTTGTCGATTTCATCAATTTTGGTCCTTTTTTATCCGCCCCTGGATTACAAAGTGACGTGGCATAACGTGTCAGTTTTTCAATGTTACATGGCGTGATTATGATCTACGTGGCACGTCAATTTTGGTCCTATAATTTGACGATTTCATCAATTTTGGTCCTTTTTTCATGCCACGTCACTTTTTAATCCAGGGTGCGGATAAAAAAGGACCAAAATTGATGAAATCGACAAAGTATAGGACCTAAATTAAAAGTGGTCAATATTGGGGTGGTTTTTTGGACAGTGACCAAATTATAGGACCAATTTTGAAAAAATTTCCCCCTTTTAGGGTGCCAATGCCAAATCAGTTTGTCAGGCCCACTGTTGATGGCTAAAGGGATTTTGATGATCATATCTGCAACCACAGGCTCAAATATTTGAAAAATAAGATCCCTCAGTATGCAGCCATCGGATTGCTCCCTTATGGAGCCATCCATAACTTTATGTATTGACACGTGTCCAATTTGCATTTATTGCAGGACACGTGTCAATACACCATTTGTGGATAACAATAGATGACTTCATAAGTTAAACCATTCGATGGCTCCATAGCAAAACCGTAAGATTCCTATCCCATTCCTTTCTACGTCTACTTAAAAATTAAAATTGGAAAAGTTAACATACATTATAGTGCATGTTAGTAAATGTTGTGGCGGATTATGATTAGTTTAATTTTGAGGCAATGGTTTCCTTGAAAGTCTCAACGGGACTTTAGAAAAATCCCACTTTTTTTTGCAATTAATTTTTTTTAGAAATTTTATCATTATTGTCCAAATTTAAGATAAAAAAAATAATATTAAATATGTAAACGACCATACATTTTAGATATTTTAAAATATACAATAATTTGCTCTCGTCAGACAAATATCAAATCTCGTGTTATTTTTATACTTAACTTTACGTTTCCTCCAATTCAATTAACGTGACAGAAAATAAGAATTACATCTATAGAAAATTAATGTTTTAAATACCGTACTTAGCCGGTATTATCGGCAATACCGGATACCGGTGGTCCGGTCGATATGGTTGCCCTTTAAATACCGTTTTGACTAGAATACTGGTTTATACCGATTTCATACTGAAAAATATCGATTTTAAAGGACAATATGGGCCAAAATACCGGCTAAAATATTGAGTGTACAGGATTTTTTATTTAAAAAATATTTTTATAATATATTTTTATTAACTTATTCACATGAATTAAAAGGTCTATATTTAATTTTAATATATTTACATTGTTGATATTAAATTTTAGTTAATTTTAATATTTATTAAAGTTAATTTTATACATTATTTATATTATAATAATATATTAATTTAATATTTATTAAAATTGATAAAATAAAGAATAAAATCAGTTGAAACGCGCACCGATGGCTCGTCCAACCACCGGTATGAAGACCGTTACATTATTTAAAACACAATAAAAATAAAAGATTTTACATCTTTTACTTAATTGGACTAAATGTGAAAGGTTGAACACGAAATTATGCCTCCCACCATAAAGCTACAGCATAATTGAATTTGCAAATCTTGATATATTAAATTCATTTCCACAAATAGCACTCTAGTACTACTCTACTTATTTATTTGTTGTCAAGTTATTGTCGATTAATAAAGCTTAATTAACCTAATTAATTTTTCAAAATCACAAATTAATCTTCATATCCAAATTCCAATTATAATATACTATTATTACTTTTGCTTTTCACCAAACTTGGTAATCTCCCACGCTATTTAGCACCATTGTATCAACCTGATCAACACACAATTCAACCAAAATTCACTCATTTTCTCGTCACTTTTCAACATCAAATCACAAGATCACCCATCAAATCACAAAATCACACCATATTCAAAGCAGGAAAACACAATATAAATCACCCGATATTCAGAGCAGGAAAACACAAATACACAAATCACTCGATATTCAGAGTAGAAAAAACATTCCAAAAACCCTAAATACTCATCGTCTAATTCCGTTCGCTCGATGGAGTCGAGAGCGTACGCAAACGATCACATTTTCCGATCCAAGCTACCGGCCATCCCCATACCTGACCACCTTCCCGTCCACGCGTACATCTTCCAAAACCTCCACCGCCACCCGTCCAGCACGGCCCTCATCGACTCCGCCACCGGAAAAACCCTCACCCACTCGGAAGTTGAGCTCGCCGCCCGGAAATTGGCCGCCGGCCTCCACGCCCGCCTCGGAATCCGGCGAGGCCACGTCATCATGCTCCTCCTCCACAACTCGCCGGAGTTCGTAATCTCGTTCCTCGCCGCCTCCATGGCCGGCGCCACTGTCACCACCGCGAATCCCAACTACACCGCCTCGGAAATCGCTTCGCAGGCGGCGGTTTCCGGTCCGGCGGTCGTCATCACCCACTCGTGCTACGCCGGAAAGGTGACATCATCGAGCGGCGCGAGGAATACGAAAGTCCTCACGATCGACTCCCGGAGATTCTCCGAGCTGGCGGAATCCGACGAGAGATTGTTGCCGGAATCCGGCGGCGGCGGCTTCCGACCCTCCGACACGGCGGTGCTCCTCTTCTCCTCCGGCACGACGGGGATGCCGAAGGCGGTGATGCTGAGCCACCGGAACTTGGTAGCGTGCCTGGAGCAGCAAGGGGGAGGGGAGAACCCCAACTTCCACGTGGACGGGGAGACTGACGTGGCGCTCTGCGTGCTGCCGTTATTCCACATGTACTCACTGACGATGGTGCTCGCCGAATGTGGGCGGGGGCAGCCGTGGTAATTATGCCGAGGTTCGAAGTCGGGGCGGTTTTGGAGGCCATCGGGAGGTATCAGGTGACGATAGCGCCGCTTGTGCCGCCGGCGCTGCTGGAAATTGTCAATAGTTCGGGAGCCGGCGGCGGGAAGTATGACCTGTCGACAGTGAGGAAGGTGTACAGTGGGGCGGCGCCGATGGGGAGGGAGCTGGAGGCCGCCGTCAGGGCAAACTTCCCGAACGCCGTAATCGGCCAGGTTGATATATATATATATATAACAATTTTCTATTACTATTATTTTTATTATATGGTCATGCCTAATAATTACTAGTGTTGATACCGTGGGATGCACGAGGTACATTACAATTTTTTTTTTATTTGTACCAAAAAAAATTATTTAAATATTATAAAATTATTTAACACAATATGAAATTATATTCTCTACAATATTCTATTCAGTAATAATATGATATTTATTTATTTACTATGATAGTTAATTTCTATTCTATTTATATATATATATTGCATTTTTGACTATTTAATATATAGATTTTATTATTTATAAGTTTATAAAATATTATAAATGTATAATATTATATGATATTTGCATACAAATTACTTGTATGCATAGCTTTTAAACCCGACCCGGTGATTGACCCGGGCAGGTCCTCGGGTCACCGGATCACCGATTCAACCGTCGGGTCACCGGGTCAATTGCTGAATCGGATAATTAATTTTAAAATTTTTAAAATTATATATATAGTATTTTTGTTATATAAATATACATAAAAGTAACAAAATTAAATGTTTTGTGTATAAAATTTGTATATTAAAGTGTTAATAATATATATCTCATGATAAATATTTACCATATAAACATATATACATATTTTTATTTTTAAAAAATAAAAAAAAATAAAAAAAATAAAAATATATATATGGACCGGGTCAACCGGGTTGACCCGGCCGGGTCAATGCCCCGGGTCAGCCGGGTCTCTGCCGGGTCGGCCGGGTTTTGTCCGGGTCCTTGGTTGCCCGGTCCAAATACTCCACCCGGACTGGTTCCGGTTCCGGGTCGACCGGACGGGCCGGTCCGGGTCTCAAAACACTGCTTGTATGTACTTATAAAATTGTCGTTTATTATAGTCTTATAAATTTTTCAACAATTCATTATATGCACATTGCTTGATTATTCACCAACGTTTAACCCATAATATTTATCTTTCACTATAATTATGAAGTGCATTAAATGTTAAAAACTTTGATAGATAAATTTTAATTTTTAGTAACTTTAATCCTTATGCAACACACAAATTTTTAATGGTTAAATATTTTATTTTTATGTTTTTATTTTTTGTTTAAATTTATTTCTTTAATTCATTTTTCAACCTATATTGTGAATTACATAGTATCTATTCGAATATCTAGATATATTAAATGTTTCTATAATTACCAAGTGCTATAATTTAAATTATTATACATTGCTATTTTATTAACTTATTTTTTAATTTATAAAATAGTATATAAGAAAAAATATATATTTTTAAAAATTGAATAGTTTTTTAATGTATATAGATAATTCTAAGGTGAAATTTATAATTCTGAATTGCACCCGAGCATCAAATTTTATTTTTATTAGTATTTTATTTAAATTTTCCATAATATTATCACTGCCTATGATATATTCAATGGGGATGTACCTTTTCAGTTTTTATAGTTAAATTGGCTATATTTCAAAAAAAATTATTAATATTTTAAATTATTTATTAAGTTAGTATGATTTAATAGTTATTCTGATTATTTTAATGAAATTCCACTACAAAAGTCTCTTTCTCGGCCTAGTGGCTTTGTGGGATTGTGAATACAATTAATTAAAGTAATACCTACAACCATAGATTATAATATATTTAATCAAATTAATTTTCATAATAATTGTTTGAATTGTGTCAATAAATTACTATTAAATTAATATCAGATCTTAGTGAAAATATATCTAATAAATCTACGGTCAAAATTTCAATGTAAGTCAATTTGTAGTTAATGAATAATAGTCATATAGGGTATAAAATTTAATTATGTTTTTCGTGCATAAGATTTGCTAATAAATAAATATTAATTAAATGCCAAATATAGACGAAAAAATTTCCCGCCCAAAATCATGTCAATTATGGCAATAAGGATTGATCCATGATATTAATATAAATTATTATTATTATTATTATTATTATTATTATTATTATTATTATTTATTGAAGAAAAAAATCCCGAATGAAACATTTGTAGATTTAGTCAAATTTACTTGTCACAGGTGGATTAATTATATATAACAATATTTCTATTATTTTTATGATTTTGTCATGCATAATAATATTATCGCTCCTATATATAATTTCTGATTGTTTTGAGCCTAAATGGAAGACCCGCATGGTTTGAGATCTTATTTGTCATACTTATATGTTTTGGATTGATACATAATTAGGTTTGAGTGTCATGCCAAATTTACATTAGACATGGTTATTGGCATAACACATTAAATATTCTCGAAACAATCATTATTATTTTATTTCTTATTTTTCTTTCATAGTTACTGTAATACATTTTTTATTTATTTTATTTATTTTTGTTACATATATTTACTTAAATCGATCATATTAATTTATTTCTCAATCTTTGTCTCCAATATTCACATATTAATCATTTTAAAGATGAAGTAATATGATATTATTCTCTTAAAAATGATTTTTTCGTAAAAATTAATTGATATGCTGACAATCTCATAAAAAAAATAATTAATCATCTAAATTAAAAAATTACATATAAAGTTTAAAAAATTACATATATAGTT
>BKCP01010403.1:1337086-1365287 GCA_008636005.1 Striga asiatica
CTTGTAAAATAAATTATGAAAATTTGGAAGAAAAAAATGTTTGTAGAAAAAGTAGTTAATAAATTTATAAATGTGAATCGATGTTAAATAAAAATATAATCATTAATATATAAAAATAATAAAATATTAACTTAATAAATAAAGTTGATACAATATTTAAAATTGATAGTTAGATTAGAATATATCTCCTGATTTAAATGACAAATCATTTATTATCTGACATTTATTTGACAGTGAATAGCTGATTATACTAACGGATAACAGATTGTATTATTTGTTTGATAGCATATTCAATTAATGGTTTGTTAAATAAGCATTTAATAAATAGTAAAAAAATTTATAGTTTCTTAAGTTTATTGCTATTTCTTAGAATCCTCTCTTTCTAAAACGTTGATCTTTTGTGCCTTTCCAAATTATTGTTTTGCTTTCAAAATGCTGATCACATAAGTCCGTTACCAAATAAGCCAACTAACGAATTTGATTGATCAAACTTCCAATTAATGAAGTCTAATTGATTAACACTTATACGATAATAAACAAACCAACCCCAAGATCACATGATAAACCTCCAATTAATGAAGTCTAATTCATTAACTTAACACTAAATACGCTAATAAACAAACCAACCCCAAGATCACGAAATGCATATTGAAAGAACCCAAGAGCTGAGTCGGTGGCATAGTAAAAGCGTAAACGAACGGGAGAATTGAGATAGAACTCTTGTATTTTTTTTAATTCAATCAAAATCATATTCCTTCAAACAATAAAATGCGGGTCTTAAATAGAACTCCTAAGAGACCTACTCACCATAAACTCAAGACTCCTAAGAAATCTCTAATTAAATAACTTCTCTACCAAGTAAAAGACTAAAATAATTAAATAACATTCCTACCAAGTAAAAGGCTAGAATAATTAAATACCTTAAATAATAATAAAATAAAAATAATCTATACTAATATAAAAAGGTTGTTGGAAAAATACATAAATAGTAATTTTGACTTTTTAATTAAATGTTTGACTTACTATTATAAGAAATATTTTTAAAAACACATTAGATTAGGAAAAAAAGGAGAAAATTAATTTCATACACTTTTTAGGAAAAAACGGATGCATATTTTAAAAATAGATATTACCTTATCCTTTTTCGTTTTTCTTAATTAACCACTTTTTCAATCATTTGGTGAATAAATTTAAAATTAATTTTCTTGGTAAAATTATCGGTGCATCTTTTCTAATGGTTTGTTGAACGATCTCATTTCCCACACAATTTGGGCAAAATCCGATTCTCACTATACTTTCAAAATAATATATTTATCTATTCATAGAAAACTCGATTTTCAAAATGAGATTAGAGTTTTGGTGAATAATTCCGATAAGATTTATTTGGTAAAAACGCGTGAATATACCATGATAATCTGTATTTTTTGTAGCATCCTATTCGTGTTTACATCCAAAAAAATATTTAACAAAATTTGCAATTAGGAGCAAATATTATATTTTAAAACATCTATAACATATTCTTTATGACATTCAATTTAGGCAAATATAATATTTAAGTTTGAGTAAGAATAATTTCAATTCAAATAACGCATCAATACAGTCTAAACTGGAAATGTATAATAATATAAAAAATAATTTGATATGGAAATGCATCAATACAACCAAAATATTGAAAAATTTTCTTGATTTTATATGGCAATATATCATTCCAATATTCACCATAAGTTAATGCAAATATGAAAAAATATTATCAAATATACTTATCTATTATTTAATTAGAAATTTTAATTTATAAATAGTAGTAAATATTTCTTACCCGTGCATCGCAAGGAATTCGTACTAGTATATAATTAAACTAATGATGTTATGACACGATTTGACAAAAAGGTAGCGACGAGCCGCGACGAAATATGAATAAAGGTGCTGCAACGGGCAGCATAGGGGCACATGACATACGAGTGACGACAAAAAACAAAAATTGACGACGGCCGGAACGGATTAGAGTACACGAACCCTAACCCCGACAAGTGGTGGATCTGAAAAAGGGGCAAAACGGACACCAAAACCTCCCAAAACACATAAATAAGAACACTGGTAGCACGAGCACCAAATTCCGACTTCACGGATGTTTGCCCGAAAAAAATTCCAGTGAGCCATGCGCCCTCATGCGACGGCACGTGGGATGGACGGCAGAAACTTTCGACCGCGTGTGTGGCTCACACGTGCGGCTTCTGACGACGAAACTTGGCCGGAAGGTTTGTCTTGAGACGGCGATTTGACTGGGGTAGGAGGTGAGATCAAAAAAAATATTTATGTGTAAGGCTGTGATACAAGTGAGAGGATGCCCATATATATAGACTTAGGGCCTTAAGTATATATGGGTTGGGCCTATAATAGTTAATAGTCCGCTGCATCATTTCGTTTGGACGGCTAGGCGTAGGAATCATATTGGTCTACTGATATCAATTGACGTAGCAAAAATGTAAACGAACAGGAGAATTGAGAGAGCTCTCGTATTTTCTTAATTCAGTCAAAATTAGCTCGCCTTCAAACAATAAAATAGAGGTCTTAAATAGAACTCCTAAGAAACCTACTTATCACAAACTTAGAACTATATTCTCTCTTACCAAGTAAAAAGCTAAAATAATTAAATAATTTCCAACCAATCAAGTAAAAGTCTAGAATAATTAAATACCTTAAATAACAATAAAACAAAAGAAATAAATAATTAACCTAATGATTTCAAATGATAATGTTTGTCCAGAAATGTCAACGCAATCTCGTCTCCATAGGTCTGTCTTCTATCAAAATTACAAATAGTAAAATAAAATTTCACACCTAATAATTTCACAAAATATATTCAACGCCCAGCAGAAAACACAAATCAAAATTTATGATTTCCACTTAGCAATGTAGATCTTAGTCCACCATATAAAAAATACTTGAAAGTTGAATTACACAATATAGTGCAGGCTCAAACTCAAAGACTCCTAGCCACTGGGATACATGGACACCTCATGTATCATGAATCCACACCAATCCAAACATTCAAACATAGCAACATCAAACAGGTGACAGTGTATCAGCATGACAAACAACATTATGCCAATTATACCCCCACCTATCCCTGTCATCCCCGAAATACGCCGCCACTCTCCAGGCGCCGGTCGCCGGATCATAACACCCAATCCTATTCGGCACCGACAAAATCAACTCAAGCCCACGACCATCTTCTTTCCGAACCAAACCCAAAACCGAGCAAGTGTAGTACCTTCCAACCTTAAACCCATCGTAAATCCCTTCCAGAACCGAGCATGCATCGATGTATTGTACCATCTCGGGGAACGTCGATTGCAGTGCAGAGAGCCCTACCCGGAACAACATTACCCACCCAGAACCATCGTCCAAGAGCTCGTATATAACGATCGACGAATCCCGAGTGACATTTGTCTCAATATCCACCAAATGTAAGTATCCACCTGATTCCCCCATGTACCACGATCTTTTCGTGGTCACGACCTCACTCTGCACAGGTGGCATTTGTAGCGAGTTTACGGTTTCACTCTCGACGTCGAAATACAACGAGTCGTCATCCTCCGAGTCGAAGTAGTGGACCCGTTTATTCCAATAAACTCCACCCTGGAAAAGCATCCCGGCTCGAAAACTTAAGAACGGGCCCTGACAGGTCTTCCAGGAGCCCGTCTCGGAAAAGAAGACCTGGATTTCAAAATCGGGCCCGAGGGGCGGGCTGCAGTGGCGGATGCAGATGACTTTGTAATTCGGTGAGTCTTGGGGGTTGAAGGCTAAATCCATGTTGACTATGGGCTTTTTCGCGAGATTTTCGAGTCGAGGGAGAGGGTTCGATTTTTTTGTTGCAGGATTGCAGACTGTGTAAATAAGGTCGACATTGTTTCCGGGGGGTGCGACTAAGAGGCATAATAGTAAACCGTTGCACGAGCTCAGAATTGTTACATAGGTGAAACAAGTCGGGATTTTCAAGAAATCGAACACGGGAAGAGGCCCGAAGCTCTGCCCGAGATGGCGATTTTCGGTGAGGGAGATCAGTGTTAGCTGTGGGAAATGGTGCAAGATGAGCCCGGAAGATGAAGGGATTGGGTTTCGAAGGGTGTGGTTTTTGGAGAAGTAATGGCTGGAAATGAGACTGAGCCATTGGGTCGAGACACATTTGAATCGGAATAGAGATTTTATGGGCAGAGGAAGAAGGATTCGGGTTAGGAGGTCTTCATTGGAAGCGATTATCTCAGCAGATTTCTTCATTTTTTTTTTTTTTTTTTNGGGGAAGTGAAAATCAAGATTGTGATGGTGAAAGATGGAATGAATGGAAATGAACAGCAAAGCCTGGGAATTTATAAGTGTATTCAGGTCTTGCATGATAAGACACAATTAGGCAGAGAGATTTCCTATTTTACTTTGTGTATTACATACACACTACAAAGGATTATTGATATTTTAAATGATAAACCCGTATTTATTTCTTTGAAAATTATTGGTAGAATCGTATTTATTTGTTTGAAAATTATTGACATTCGATCTCTAAAATGTACAAATATATAAAAGTATAGAATAATATTATATAATTACCTGGATAGGCGGTGGCTGTATTGATTATGAAATGGAGATGACAATAATCAAATACCAAAAGCCTGGAGAATTCACCGTAATTCAGGCATAATAACATGTTTATTATGTAAATTCTATGAATCTTGATTTTGTGGATAGTGTGAATGTAATATATGATCAGTGGATGTCTGCAATAATATGACTGAGCTGTTAGCAGTTTTAAGGTATTTCGAAATCTGCATTGTCTTATTTGAATTAAAGGACAACTTTTTCCTAAATGCTGACAATTGAGTCGTACCAATTCGCCCAAAAAAATAATCATTTTCCGGACTTTTACTAATATTCTAACAATATTAGCATCATGTCTAAGTAATCAGATATGACAGTGATTGTAATGCAATGCAATGCAAAAAAGTAGATGAATTTATGGACCTTTTTTAACCAAATCTTAAAATTTCCTGAGTTAAATTACAATTTGCTGAATCATAAAGTATAATATAAATCAAATTAGCTCAATTAATGTAGCTTTAATGAAACAATTAATAAATAAAAATCTCAGCTAGATTTCAAATACTAGAAATCTTACTCCTTTTGGAGTAACTCTGACCTTGGTTCAATCTTCAAACAATCTCCGAGTTCTGCAAAACAGGATTGCATTTTCAAGCTGTGAAAACTGCAGATTTATCATTTTCCTGTTGACCGAACTCCTGAATTCTGGCACAAATTTTCTCCAGAAGACGACGACAGATGTCTGGAGAAGTGCACGGCCCACACATGGCATAAATGACATTACCCAGTGGCCTCATGTAAACACCATCTTCACGGAGCTTCTTTACAAGGGAGCTGGCGTAAGTCGAACCATACCTGTTTTTTTTTTTTTTTTTAATATGAAAATGTTGTTTAGATACTTTACTATCAAGAATCAAATTCTGTCACACGAGTACAAATGACATAATATCTTACTACCCATCAGGTTTAGCTTAATTAAATAAAATTTATTACTTGACATTTATGTTTTCATCCTGCAATAATTGACATAATTGTGTATGTACTCTGTAGAGCTGTAAACGAGCCGAACCACGCCGAGCTCGTTAACTAATCAACCCGATAACAAGCTCAAGCTCAGCTCAAACTCGAGCCTTAACGAGTCAAGCTATTCTGACAGTTCAGAAAATTACACAAAACCCCTATTTCTCAAGCCTTAACGCTGTTAAACGAGCTCAGCTCGGCTTGTTTATCAAACAAGTCGATCCAAACTCGAGCCTTAACGAGCCAAGCCCACGAGTGGCTCTGTTTGTTTAGCATTTTTTGGCCTAACGCAAGAAGACAACAAACTATACTTTTTTGCATCCTTTGGAGACTTCCAAACATTATGAAATAGAACAAGTGCAAGTACTTACCCAGCATTAGAGCCTTCAGCTACAAGTTCAACGGCACAAAGAGTTCCTAGGGCCACCACTCTACTAACTGCCGGAAGTAATGAGATCTGGAACACTAGCTCTGCGTCCCATAACTGCAAAACAAGAAAAGAAAAATAAAACATATAAAATAACATAAACAATGTTCCATAAGCATAGCACTCGTGAATGCTACAAATTAGAGTAATCTGACATCAAAATCACGATTGATTTGCTCATATTTCCACTAATATTAAAATAATGATGATGATTATAATAATAATAAATTATCTTAACATGTCTCCTTCCTAAATAGTGACTACAAAAGAATGGAAGCATTTTCAGTTCATTATTCTCAATATCCATGGTAAAAGTCTGATCAGAAGGTGAGCATCATCTACTGTTACTAAGTAGCATCAGAAGAATAGCGTTGATTAGATCATAACTACAATTACATCCCAAAAGGACTTCCTTTGCCATGGGAGACATAGGAAGCTCAATTTTTTCCATTTCACAACAGTGCTCATATACAGAATTGGTGGAGTATGTCAAACACGATTTAGTAACTTGCAACATCACTGAATCATTTCTGATAATAATCAAACACTACATTTTGTAGTGTATAGAAAGACCCTAACCACCATAAGGCAGGGATAATAATGATGAAAGATAATCACATTGGATGAATCTGCTATAGGATTAAAAGTGATAAGCAGAAAGTGCTTTTTCTCATGATTGATAGAAAATAAAGTAACATTATCATACATATTAGATCCAAAAGAGAAACAAATAAACAGATAATTAGATATATAACTCTTTTCCTGAGTCAAGACATGTTTGAAATATTGAAATCCTAGTACTATTAGAACAAGCTCATACTTCAACTAATAATAACAAACTCAGATAGATAAAGGCAACCGCAAAGTAACACTATGAGCTTGCTTGTAGAATAATATTCACCTCCTTCAGCATTCTTGAGTCAGGTATTATATTTGTGTTTGTCTTATGGTCTTTAAACCATTTCACAGACTTCACACCAGCAGCACATCCCATTGCATGTGCAGAATATGAGTGCCCATGCAAAAGAGCCTTTAGCTGAAAGTACAATGGAGATATTAGTATTAAGCATTGAAATGTATCCATTCAGCTCAGCCATATAATTGTAAACAACGGTAAATATCTATAACTTAATTGATGGTTTAAAGCTAGCTAAATTGCTCAAGACAATGGTCACGTTAAGAGGCAAGAAAGATATATACTGTCACTGCTGCCAGATGGTAGCAAAAGAGAGAAGAAATAAGAAGTGTAATAAGCTTGATGTGACCATTGCCGTTGAAATGAAGAAATAGATGATGGCTTTACAGTACTTTTGCTCATTTCTTGAGAATAGAACATAAATGCATGTAATATTCAAGATGCCAAAAAAGACTGGCGAGCAGACAAAATTCATAATAATACATGAAATATTCCAGAAATTCCAATGACATAATAACGCATGTGGGTGAATATTCAATTCGAAGTCAATTTGGATCTTGGATATTCTGCATTGACTAAAATATTCCAGGGAAATTGAGATATTATATACCAGTGAGATGAAAATGGCTGCTCAAACTTGATCCATTTACAGGAAAAGGTCAACTATAAATTACCCTTCATTTAGATCTTATATGACTCGTAACTATGTGATTCTTTTAACATAAAAATTTCATCCAGTTGTACCACCATTTTCTTAAATGATACACAGCCATCACAATACACTTTTTAGGCAAGGTTAATTAACTAGTAATCACCTTAGAATCTCCAGTGAATGCATCAAAAACATTATCTGGTGCCAATGTAGCAGCCAAGGGTATGATGCCACCAGTCATCAGCTTAGCATAACAGGCAATATCCGGCTGGCAGCTGAGTATTTCTGCTGCGGACTGAACGAAAAGTTTTGCACTTCACATAACAGCAAAAGATGAATAGAAAAGGATACTGCAATTGAAAAGTTTTGTGGAAAATTACTAACCTCTCGTCCAAGGCGCCAGAATCCTGTAAAGACTTCATCGAATATAACAGGAATTTTACGACTTTTGCATTCCCTCACAAGTATGCGCTGATACAGTGGATCGATCATTTCCATTCCACCAGCACCCTGTACCACTGTAGTTTATTGCAACAAAAAACATGAAACATTTGCTTGTTCTTTATAAGAACACAAAAATAATATTTGAAAAAAGAAATATTTATTTCCATTACGAATTTTCTTAACTTGCTAAAAGAATCTAACAGTTCAGAAGTATAAATTTTGAAACATTCAAACATCAAATAAATACTAAACAGACACAATGTGAAATTTAAGTTAACTGCACAAAATCATACTTGCCTGGCTCAATAATCAAAGCGCCGATGTGGGAAAGCCCAGTAGAATTTGAAAACAACTGCAACTCTTGTGATATAAATGATGCGTAAAGGGTTGAAAGATCTGAACCATTTCGGCTGCTCTTGAAAATTTCATCATGCGAGGTGAAAGCTACAAAAAGAGACCAACCAATATCTAATACAAAGAAATAAAACAAAAGAGGGAGGACGAACAGAGATGAAGTACTTCACTTACACAAGCATGCATGTTCAAATTTGTCAAATTGCATCTTCTCAGGGAGAGAAACTTTCCAGGAACCATTTTGTATGGAAACTGTAGGTGGATCTAGAAAGAGACCTCTTCCCCTGTACCTGTAGAGTTTCGGAGTCGATATAAGAATCAAACCAGATTTTGCAAGATGTTCTATAGTGATACCAAAATCAAACTTCGTGAGATGTTTCTCAGTCTTAACATGAAACCACCACAGTGACCTAAAACTTAAAGAAAAAATTACATAACTAATCATTAAGGACTAGGAGGAATATATGTAAAAGCAAGCTAAAAGGTATCACACTGTACAATCTACACAAAAGATGAATTTGATGGGAAGATATGCTAAATCAAACAAGGAAACCTTGTACTACAAGAGAATGCCACATGCACACTTGCACATCCTACCAGGGTTGCTGGAGAATGCCAGTATAAGGTGAAGGGGCCTGGGCCTCCATGGCACCCAGTGTATCGCCATGATAAGATCCCCTAAGAGCTAGAACCTAATTGGGACAAAAAAACAAAATTAAGATCTAGAATAAATTCTAAATAATTGTTATGCAAAGGATTTAAAATAGTGGTATTCTAATGTTGGCTTCATCTTATTTAGCACCAGAGTATCAAATGTCCCAAGATTTGACTTCACTCAGCACACAGCTGAATCCATCCAAAAACCAGTGGTGAAAAATATTATAATATGGAAATCTAAAGAGAAACTTGTTGGTTCCTGCCTTGGGGAGGGGCTTCCGAAAACACTGAACTATTATCTATCTTCTACAGAAAACAGTTTTATCACCTTGAGATCCATGCATTTTCCATCCACATTTGTAATCAAAAGGTTATTGTCAGACAAGAACTTGCGGAAGGCCATTTTGAGAGCTATTTCTACTGCGGTAGATCCATTATCAGAGAAGTAGACTCTGGAAGCCCATCCTGGAAACATCAGAATTGAAGATAGTAGAAATCAACATGCAGTTTCTTCAGCAAGTTCATAAGTTCAGAATAGAGAGCCCATCCAACATTTAACACAAAAATTCAGACGAGATTACTAAACAGGAACAAAGTAATGAACTATTATGATTTATGATGGGGAGAATAATTTACACATCAAGTTGTTGTATCTAAACATACAAAAATACAAACAATGGGCATAACTACAGGTATGTTTTTCTAGCACGTTGATTTTCTGATCATTGTTTACATTTACTAAAAGAAATAAAAAGGGAAAAAAAACAGAGAAAATAAAAAGCACTTCGAAAGGACTGGAAGCCCAAAATACATTGCCAACAACTGGAAATTCAAAACTAACACCTTGCAAAAACTAACACAAGAAAGGTGTATTATGACAAAGAAAGGAAAAAAAAAATGCTCTTCTACAGAAATATAAAAGAAAATAAGGGGTAAACTTACCTTTTCCTACACCAGCAAGTAGAAGTTCAGCTAATTCAAGGGCTGGCTCATATACATTCTCCGGGAACATTACATGTCCATATCTTGCAGCAGTATATCCCATATCTCTAGCAAGTTCAATCTGTAAGCACCTAAACAAAAACATTGCTAATGTAACAGAAAAGTAGATAATAGGTGGCATTCAAACTGTTCCAGATTCCTTGATATCATTACAATTTCAAAAAACCATAGCAAAGACATACTATGTATGTGTACAGCTTGTAGCAACCTTGTAATGGAATACAGTAAAATATGGTTATTTCCCAGCACCAAAAGCTTAAGTAAAAGTGGAGATTAAATAAATATATCAACTATAAAAATAATAAATAATACCTGTGTGCATAGTTCTCTCATAAGAATGAGACAAAAATAATTAAATGAGTGACAATAATACAAATAAAAAAGGAGACATAGGGGGAAAAAACAATTGCCCTTCCACAAATATAGCAAGAGAGAGAGAGCGAGAGAGAGAGAGAGAGAAGTCATACAAAAAAAAATCATGAGCAGCACATTGAGAAACTTCTGATGTTGCACAATCAATCATTTTTTAGCTAGAGATCCAGAACAATATTAAGGAGAAATATACGAGGAGATAGGACACTGACCTGCAAGTTAGCATCAGGACCCTGAGTCCACCAACTTGCACATGCATCAAACTGTGGAGAAATCCAATTGCAGCTCTGAAAGGGAAGAAGTACACATTAGAAAACTATAATAGGCGGCATTATTTTGAAAGTCATAACAGGAAGATACAAAAAAAAAAAAAAAAAACCATTCATTTGGTGATTGCACAAAACTCTCCTTTCTCACATATCTGCTAAGAATAACCAAATAATATACATCAACAAAGATGACAACTTGAAACCGACTCGTTCACAAAAATTCCAACCTTGTGAACCGCAAAGTTTTCCCCACAGCGCGAGTCTATAACAGTAACCTTTTCTTCAGGTATGAGCTTGTGCTGAGTGAATGGCCACCAGAAGACGTCACATGCCTTTCCCGGCATAGCATGCAATCTCTTGGTCCTTTCCTGAAAAGCTGAAAGTATTATCTCTTGCAGCGAAGTGAAAATTGTCTGAGACTTGTTAAACCAGGACATCAGGTCATCAGATATATCTTTTGGAATAGGCGGAAGCACGAGTACTGGCATCCTAGTAAAAGACAAAAAAGAGAGGATGACACAGCACAAAGAAAAATAAAATAGACAGGTTCATAATAGACAGATATGAACGTAAACAGATGCTCATACATAACTTAAGCTATCAGATGTTTGCAGCATATATAAGGTCGAAGTACTTTCGTACATGCAACTTGGTTAAAAAAAAATGAATGATATGAAGCAACAGCACAAAAACATAAATCCTTACCTATTTCGAAAGTATGATAATAGTGGCAACTCATTTTTTAAACCATGATCCTCAAAAATAACAGCAGCAACGTCATATCCTCGTAGCTTTAGACTTTCATAAGCAGAGATAGTTCCAGAAATACCACCTAATCTTCCATCCCCCACAAGAATAGCTGGCAGGCGGAAAGGGCTGCTACATCAGAACAAGCATACATCAGAATTTAAAATAGAGAAAATACTTTCTTTACATTCTTGAATGTCAAACACAAGAAACAGATAGAGTGTTGGAGTCCATTTTTCAGATGAATGCATGGACAAAAATTCCGCCAGATAAATTAAAACACCTATTACACCGTTTGCACTACCAGAAAGAGTTAATCAATACCCTCGTTTTGAAACATCACCTTCAGAAGCTTCTTTGAATTGTTCTCACATCACTATGCGTTTCAGTTTATATACACAATGCTGTCTATAACATCACTACCATGTCGAAAATTACAACAACTGAATTTCAGTTCACACAAGATTTTTCACAAATAACATACAAGTACCAACCGATATAAGTCACACTGAAGAGACCCGGATGGCCCAGGACTGGCTATTCCGCCTGCAGTCTCGATCACACACATAATATCCACGTTTTCTCGAGCACCATCTAGGCCATTTTCTAAGCATCTCTTAAGCATATCTAAGACCTCTGAGTCCTCGACCATGGCATCTTCTTTCTCAGCAGCTAAATGAGGCGAGACGGCCTCTTTCCACCCATACATAGTCTTGCAAACAACCTCAGACACCGGAAACAGCTCAGCTTCACCGTTACTTTCACTCCCCTGCAACTTCCTCTCTTCATACCATTGCACATTCTGTAACCCATCGCGTTTTCCAACAAAATAACTCCCGAAATCATCGCTCCTCGAGCCGCCCGAGCTGCTACTGCCTAAGATTTGGTTTGCAGCTGGAACAGAGGCTTTCAGAACACAATTCGATGCGTAGACGGAGAAGGGCAGCGGCTTGAGAGCGAAAAACTGGGAGAATTTCCTGTAAACAAAGCCAGAGTCCGAGTCGGCAGGAAACCCGGTCTGAACTGGCTTGAGATACAGAAATCTCTTCTTAGTAGGCGGCGGCGCCGCCGAGGAGGAGGAGGAGGAGAGGAAGGACATGGAGAGGCCGGCTGAGACTAGGGTTTTGCCGAGGGAGGTGTTGGCGGCCCAGATTGTGTAGATTGGGTGCGTGAGGGGGTACTCTATAGCCGAGTGGAGAAGGCGGCGGCGGTGGTGGGAAAAATGGGAGCGGCGGGAGAAGCGGCGGAGGAGTACGGCGGAGGAGAGGCAGCTAACCGGCGGCATTGTGTGTGTTAGAGCCTTAGAGGTGACTCTAGGCTAGAAGCAGGAGGGTTTTAGCGGCTACGAGAGTTCAAACATTAATGGCTAATTAAACTGGTTTTAGCTGTGAGCTATTGTACCTTTGTAGTCACGAAAGGTGGCAATGCAAAGGTGTGACACGAAACGAGTCATTCTTTAATTTGTCTCTACTCGAATTAACGAGGCCTCAAGCTTGTAGGTTAGTCTTTGCTCGATTCAATGAGATGAGGGTAGCTCAAGAATAAGAGTTTTACGTATTTTTTTGTTTGTAAACTCGTCTCTACACGAGTCAATGAGGCTCGCTCAAGCTCATAGGCTCGTCTCTGCTCGATTCAATGGAGTTCGCTCAAGAACAACTCCTCTCTACTCGATTCAGTGAAGGTAGTGTGGATAAGCGATTTTTATCAACATAATGAGAATGTGTGAGGTAGAAAAATTTGAGATGTAGAGAATTAAGCACTATATTTTTATTGATAGTCTTGGGAAAATAATATGGTTTGAATGAATTTGAATGAAGTGTTGGGGTGGTTATTTGATTGAACAACTTCTCCTCTTATTTACAGAATCGTATAGTTTTATTTAGAATCTTGAAAGTATACGTGTCAATTTTAGAGAAGTCGTTAGTTACATTGACAATGGCATATGTAGGTCTTTATTGGTCCGAATCGACATTTTTTTCTAGTAACTTTGTTGGTCAGATTGACACTTTTTAGCTCAATTGACAGTATTATGCAAGATTGACACTTTTCTAACAAAGATTGGTAATATGTTGTTTATATTGTCGTGTGTATTATTTTGAGCTCATATTTCGTTATTCTAATAATTGTAGTGAACTTGACATGTAGTTCAAGAATATGATTTTTACATATTATTTTTTCAGCTTAGTTCGACTTAAAACTTGAAACTAGTCACCCGAAAGCACATTTACTCTCTATTCAGTGAAGTTCGTTCAAGAATAAGAGTTTTTACGTTTTGTTATGAACTTTTAGGTTAATTCTTTCAAGTTCGACAGAATCTTTTAGGTTAATTCTTTCAAGTTCGACAGAATCAAGTTCGAGCTCATTTAGTTAACCAGCCGAATTCGGCTCAATTCATTACTATGAGCGAGCCCATTCATAAAATATACAATTACAAAAACGATGATAGTTTGCCCTTGAAACTTTACAAAATAATAGATGTTTAACACAGTTATCCTCAATCGATAAAGAGCATGTTTCAACTTTCAACTTTCAGGTCATTATTCAGTTTGGAATTTGAGTTATAATTTCATCGATTTTTAGCTCGCAGCTTCAGATTCTCTTGTATGCATTAACAATTCAAAATTCAATTCAGCTGTGCTTCAGGAATCTTGATCAATATATCAAATAAGACTAAACAAACTTAATATTGGGGAACATACAGTAATACGGTCAAATAGAACAGACCAAGAGCACTTATGCGAACTATAACGAAACATGATTCATGTAAGAGTGGTGCACTAACACTCATAATATTGATAAATTTAAGTCGAGACAAATTTAAAACACTGCATTTCAATCCAAAATGTCTAGAAGATATGTGCTGGTTCAAATAAACAACAAACACAATTCTGAAATATCCAGAAACAATAACATTTGATCTCCAAGAATCATCATCAGGTTCTCATCCTTGGACAGGCCCTGAAATGAAAGCTCTTCCGGGTTGCCTATTCGCCAAAGGTCCATGACATCCAAGAAGCTGCAAAGTTCACAAAGAAATAACATTTAAGTTCCACAGATTGAAAGCCAGCAATGTATTGAAGATGCTTGAATTCGTTGAAATTCGAACAATATGTAACGCTAACAATTAGTTGGTGTTAAAAAAAAAAAAAAACTATGTCAGAAAGACAAACCTTGGCATTAACACCATCAGAAACAATCCTATTCTCCGATTTCCATTTCAGATAATCAGTGCGGTTGTATTTGGTAAATCCCCTGGAAATAAGAACACAAAGAAGAGCATTGTAACCCAACTTCAGCATTTCTCATTTAGCTGTTTGGGACCCAAATAAGTTAAAACACTTCCCCATCAAATCACATCTTAACAAAAACTCAAAAAGCTACTTCACTCATCCACACCAAATGACAGACTAAAGGATCAAGAAAAGAGAACCAAATCACTCACATAAAATGCAATACTTTCCAAGAAACAACTAAGTGAGAAATGATCGTAATGGAGGAATAACAATAAATATGGTTATCAGTAGAAAAAAAACAATATGCTGGGAAAAAAATTAAAATTTCTGAAAGAACCAATACCATTTCCGGCTAACGATGATCTTCTGACGACCAGGGAACTTGAACTTCGCACGGCGCAGAGCCTCCTGAGCATGGTGGCTGTTTGCATCCTTGCAGCGTACAGACAAAAGGACTTGACCAATGGCCACACGAGCACATGTCCCCTGTGGCTTGCCAAAAGCACCCCTCATACCAGTTTGGAGCCTATCAGCTCCAGCACACGAAAGCATCTTGTTAATACGCAAAACATGGAAAGGGTGTACCCGCACCCTCAGGTGGAAGGTGTCCTTTCCAGAAAACTTGGTCATGTACTTGTTGCAAGCAATACGGGCAGCTTCCAAAGCCTCGCTAGATACATTTTCTTTTTCCCAACTGACCAAGTGCACGCAAAACGGGAACTCGTCCACACCTTTTTTCTTCATGCCCACATCATAAATCCTGATCTTAGGGTCAGGTACACCACGGCAGTATCGTGATTTTGGGTAAGGCTTGTTCTTGATCTGACGGTAACACCTAGCAGGTCCTGGTGGGAAAACAAAGAAACAAACAGAAGCAAATCATTGACATGGATTGAACAAAAACACATTAGTAATCAAGAATTTTACAAAGAAGGGACAACGATGAACAAAACACAAAGATAGCTTGGAATAAAGCTTGGCTAGATTGATGTAACATATTAGCCTGGCTAAAATAAAAAAAGTAAGATTGATATAACATATAATACAATACTATTATATAGCAGGGGATCGTATCAACAAGTTTCTCGTGAAATGATGCAATATATATACAATTATCTACAACAAAAACCCCAACTTCTTACTTTCTATCATTTGAATTAAAATGGTGGCAACCAATCATCACTGGATTTTAGCACTATGGATTAAAATTCCAACGATAAGAACCAACACGACCATAAAAATTAGCAGAAAACAGAAGTTTGGGAATCTATAGATCACGTGAAACCATAAAAATGACCAGAAAAAACAGAAGCTCGACAATCTGACAATCCAATGAAACAACATATCGACAAATTCTGAAATAAATTAACCCAAGATGCTAGAAATGAAATCCAAAGTAAAAAAAATAATGCGATCCTGATAAATCTATGTCATAAGTAATGTATTTCTTCCAAAATCATACAAGCAATAATCATATATCGAATGCAAGTACGAAGAAAAATGTCTTACTTCTCCCCATGGCGAGCTTCTTCAAGTCTTATCACCCGATGATCAAAACCAGAAAACCTAACCCTAGACGACCTGAAATGGTCGGATTATATATAGAAATGATTAGGCGGGCGGTGATGTAGGCCCAGTATTTAATGGGCTGGTCAGATAGTTCTAGGCCCAGAATAACGTGTGTGAATCGCCTGTGATGGTGGAAAAGATCAATTCGACTTGTTTATAATAGAATGTTCTATTAATTTGACTAGTATAATTTGACTAGTTAATTCTATTGTGATGATTTATTTTAGTGGAAAAAAAATAAAATCAACTCGTCTTGTTTGAATTAAGATGATTATATAAATTGATTTGATTAGTATAATATATTATTATATTTTATTTAAATGTTTAGTATGAAAAATTAATGGTTTTTATCCTTTTCATAATGAATAATGGTATTAAAATAATTTATTTTCAATATTTTTTTATATATATGTATGTCCTCTTGAATAATAAAAAATATTTTATATATAATGATAATATAATTAATGAAATTCTTGAAATATTTAAGAACTCGTATACTGTATATAATTGCGATACATGAAAAAACAATACTAAAATTATATTTTTTTTGTATGAATCAGCTTAACATTTAGATAGTTCGACCTATCATGCTCGTTTAACAAAAATTAGAGTATTGTCTATCTCTTTTTAGCTAGAAAATTATTGCCGTGGTAGCTAATAAATTAATGAGTTAGCTGTCATAGTTTGGCTATTCTATAAGGAAATTGAAATAAAAATTAAATTTTGTTGGCTAAATTAAATAAAGAAAAAAAAAAGTACCCTTTTCCCCTATTGTGGGCTTTTTGAGTTATTTCATGAGTTATCACTAACTTATAATTATGAGTTCTCATTAATTTAGTAGCAGTTCAAGGTTACAAGTTCAGCCAGCCAAAAACTTTGAAAAAGACATGTTTTTTGCTTTAAAGCTTCAGTTTTAGATCTAATGTTTTAAATACCGTACCGATGATCATACCGAACGAGTCATCGGTACGCGGTTCAACCGATTTTACAGTCTATTTTACCGATTTTAATAAATATTAAATTAATCTATTATTATAATATAAATAATATATAGAACTAACTATAATAAATACTAAAATTAACTAAAATCTAATAACAATGTAAATATATTAAATTTAAGTGTAGAACTTTCTATTTATATAAATAAATTAATAAAAATATGTTATAAAAATATTTTTTTTATAAAATCCGGTATACCCGGTATTTTAACCGGTATTGTGGTCGGTATTGTCTTGAGCTGCACACGAGTCGAGCGGCTCGCGAGCCGCTCGCGAGCGCTCGAGTCAAGCACTCGAGTTTGACCGAACTCGAGTCGAGCTCGACCGGCTCGAGCACAAACTCGAACCCATATTTTACATTGTCGAGCGGCTCGCGAGCGGCTCGAGATTTATGGTAAATTACTAAAATACTTCTTCTATATATATAATTTGACAAAATTCTTTGAAATTTTCGAACCGAACTCGAGCTGAGCTCGAGCATTTTGAATTCGAGTCGAGCTCGAGCTATTGTATTTTCTTATGAGTCGAGCTCGAGCTCGATGAGCTCGAGTAGCTAAAAAAAAATTTCTGCTCGATAAGGCCAATGCTCGACTCGGCTCGGCTCGTTTGCAGCCCTAGTATTGTCTGGTAAAATTGGTATTTTCGGTATGAAACGGTATTTTTGCCAAAACGGTATTTAGGGGCAATCGTACCGATCGGACCATTGGTAGCCGGTAATACCGGTATTTAAAACATTGTTTAGATCTACATAAATAAATCCATCTGAAAAAAGAAAAAAAAAAGGAAAAAAAACCCGAAAAAAAAAAGAGAGAGAATGGGATAGAATCCCAGCAGAGGAGACAATATAAATTTGTTTTTGTTTCTAATAATATAATAATAATAAAAAAATGTCTGGCGCACATCAAAGGATATATAAACCAGCTGTTCATGACCATCATACCCAACGCCACCGCTCCCCCGCAGTCGAGATGACCTCCGCCGCACCTCCGCCGTCTTCCGGCCGCTCTGTTTTCCTCGGCGTGGACGTCGGCACCGGAAGCGCTCGTGCAGGTCCCCCTTTCACCCGTTATCGAGATTATTATGAGAATTTTGATTCTGATATAATTAAATTAACACTTATGGCTCTCAAGTCTCAATAGTTCCTCTGTTTATGAGTATATGTGAAATTATGTTTTGTAAATTTTGTTGGGTTTCTGTAGAGAAAGGTTCTTTTATATTTTTTATGAAGTGGGTAGTAATATTTGTTAGTGCATTGATGTTATCTTCCTTGTACGGTTTAATGAATGCTTGTTCTGGGTACAGTTGCTTGTATACGGGCTAATTTAATTTCAGATTACAAATGGTGGGACCTTAACAAAATTTGGAAATATCGTTGTGTACTTTATTAGATTGATTAACTTACTGTACCTCAAGATACTGTGAAATTGAGCTGTGTTGAGCTGCGTATGAGATATTTGCAATTAAGGCATCCAAAAATGCTTAATGTGTTTTCGTGTACTGCTGTTTAATGCAGGTTTATTTGACAATGATGGACGACTTTTAGGTTGTTCTAGTAGTCCTATACAGATTTGGAAAGAAGGTGACTGTGTTGAGGTAAATTATAGTGTTATGAATTTTGAAAACTTTTCACATTCAAGTGTATAGGCCTAAATTGGTGTTGTTACTAAATAACGAGCGTACTTATTCATATATTTTATCGTATTTCATATCCAGCAATCTTCGACCGATATATGGCTTGCTATTTGCACAGCTGTCAAAGCAGCGTGTGCTCTTGCAAATGTTTCTGGAAGTGAAGTTACAAGTTTGGGTTTTGCAGCTACTTGTTCTCTGGGTAATGAACAATAATTTAACAATTGTAGCTTAGCATAATTAATTACCAGGGTAAATTTGGTCTTTTTTTGTGCAGTTGCTGTTGATTATGATGGAGAGCCCGTGACAGTATCGTGGAGTGGCGACACGAGGAGAAATATTATAGTGTGGATGGACCACAGAGCTGTAGAACAAGCGGAGAGAATTAATTCTTCCAAATCGCCAGTTTTGGAATATTGTGGTGGGGCCGTGTCCCCTGAGATGGAGCCACCCAAGGTATTCTTGTGGATAGTATTTTCTCATGCTCGATTTATTGTCTCCATAAAGAGTTTGTAGGTAGATGGATATGTAAATATCTGTTCATGGATGTTTTCTTGGTGGAGACTGATTGGCCAAGAATTCGAGATTTTATGCATCACAAGCCCTTTTCATGTAGATTAGCTGCTCATCATCACCGAATAATTAGGGACAATGCAAAAAGAAGCAAAATAACAGGATTTGTGGATAAATGGTTTATGTTGCATGGCTTATTCTTAATCCCTCTCTCTTAGCTATCATGTATGTAGTCTTAATAATGTTAACATAGGCCCAACCCATGTATACTTAAGCCCTAAGTCTATATATATGGGCATCCTCACTTGTGGATATTAATCATTCATTCATAAATCCTAAGGTTTGTAACATGGTATCACAGCCTTTCACATAAATCCTTTTTTTCGATCTCACCTCCCACATAAGTCGAATCGCTGCCTCAAGAAATATTTTCCGGCCAAGTTTCGCCGTCACGCGCCGCCGGGAGTTTCTGCCGGCAGTCCCACGCGCTGCCTTGCTGGAATTTTTTCCGGCGACCACCCGTGAGCTCGGAATTTTGTCCTCGTTTTTCGTTTTCTGTTTTGGGAGGTTTTGGAGGTCGTTTTCCCTTTTTTCAGATCCATTAATTGTCGGGGTTAGGGTTCGTGTACTCTAATTAGTTCCGGCCATCGTCAAATTCTGTTTTTGTCGTCTCTCATCTGTTGTGTGCTCGTCGCAGCATCTTTATTCATATTTCATCGCGGATCGTCGCTCCCTTTTTGTCAAATCATGTCGCAACTTCATGCAATTGCTATTAATATTACTCTTGATGGTCAGAATTATCGTGAGTGGGCTTTTTCGGTTGAAACTGTGTTGAGGGGTTATGGTTTGGCTTTCCACTTGACTGATGATGGACCCGAAAGGAAGGCCGATAATAGTAATGCTGGTGAAATCAGAATATGGCAGATTAATGATGGGAAAGTGATGGCTGCCATCGTGAACAGTGTCAAACAATCTATGATTATGAGCCTTTCTTCTTTTCGGACAGCCAAGGGAAAGTGGTCATATTTGCAACAGCGCTATGTTCAGGATAGTGGTGCTCTCTTGCGCACTCTTATGCAACAGATTCACGTGATTGAACAGAACACCTTGTCCTTTGATGAGTACTACTCAGCTTTTGATCGTTTGATGGGACCATTGATCTCTATGGTACCTCAGTGCTCGGCAGAGGAGTGTTCAACACATAAAATTTGTTAAGAAGTTCTTCATTTATCGCTTTGTCATGGGAGTCAGATCAGAATTTGAGTCCATTCGTACACGGTTGCTTCACGACTCTTCTACTCTGACCATGGCACAAGCATTATCCAATTTGATTGCTGAAGAGACTCGTCTCCATTCTCTGTCAGTTGCTCCGCCATCGGCATTGCAGAGTGTTCTGGCAGCTCCTCAAAGGACATCTTCTCAACGGCTTAGTGCATCTAGAGGTGACTCTTCAGAACCTTGTAAGCATTGCGGGAAGACCGGTTATAGTGCCGAGAATTGTTTTACTCAGCATCCAGAAAAGTTGGCTGAGTATCGTGCACGTCGTGCTGCTCGGGCTCGTGGTACGACTTCTGCTACAAAGGGGTCTGTTTCTGGCGCTGCTGCCTCTCCTGTCCATGCACCTCAGTCTTGGGTCCTCGATTCTGGAGCATCATTTCACGTGACATCGGATCAGTCCCAATTGGTTGCCTGCAAGGCGGTCCCAGATGGTGCTTCTATTCAGACAGCTGATGGCACCTCTTGTCATATCACTCATGAGAATTCTCTATGCAATTCACGTTTTTTAGTACCTAATATCTCTTATGTTCCTAAGTTATCTATGAATCTTCTTTCAGTTGGTCATCAGTTGGTTTGGTCATCATCAGTTGGTCAGGTCACTGATCGCAATTGTTTTGTTGGATTTGATGACTCATCTTGTTTTATTCAGGATCGTCGAAGCGGGGTTGGGACTGGCCATCGCCGTAAAGGTTCTCCGAGTCTCTACATCTTAGACACTTTGCATCTTCCCTCTTCCACTGGTTCTACCGCTCGTGTGTCATCCGTTGCCTCGTCTTCCACCTCATCTTTCGCCAAGTGGCACCATCGTCTTGGTCATTGGAGCGGTTCCCGTTTGTCTACTTTGATTAGTACTGGTTGTTTAGGTCGTACATCTATCGAGTCTAATTTTCATTGTAAGGGTTGCAAGCTCGGAAAACAGCTGCAACTCCCATATACTACTAGTATTTCTCATTCTTCTAGACCTTTTGATCTTATTCACTTTGATGTATGGGGTCCGTCCCCTTTTCCTACAAAAGGTGGCAAATAAATATTATGTTCATTTTATTGATGATCATTCTCGATATACTTGGATTTATTTTATGAAACATCGTTCTCAGTTATGTTCCATTTATAAAGATTTTGCTCGTATGATTCATACTCAGTTTTCTACTCCTATTCGGGTTTTTCGTTCTGATTCTGGTGGTGAGTATTTGTCTAACACTTTTCGTCAGTTTTTAACCTCTGAGGGCACTCTTGCTCAGCTCTCCTGTCCTGGTGCACATGCTCAGAATGGTGTTGCAGAAAGAAAATACCGCCATCTCATTAAGACTGCTAGAACCCTTCTCATTGCCTCATTTGTTCCTTCTCAATTTTGGGGAGAAGCTGTGTCTACTGCCGTTTATCTTATTAACCGACAACCATCTTCCAAATTATCTGGGAAGTGTCCTGGTGAGGTTCTTTTTGGTATTCCCCCTAGCTATGATCATCTTCGGGTTTTCGGATGTACATGCTATGTTTTGCTTGCTCTTCATGAGCGAACTAAACTGACTGCTCAGTCGGTTGAGTGCGTCTTTTTGGGGTATAGTTCCGAGCATAAGGGTTATCGTTGTTATGATTCTTCTGCTCGTCGCATGCGTATATCTCGTGATGTAACTTTTGTTGAGGATCGTCCTTTCTTTTATAACCCTTCCACTCATCCCACATCTACTTCTTCAGAGTCTACGTCATTCTTATGCCTTCCTCCTATTTCCTTTCTTGATGATGATGTCCATATCTCTTCCTCCTCTTTCACTCGTGATGAGCATGCACCACCCATTTTTTATGAGTCTCCACCACATAAACAACCCATCACACAAGTCTATACTCGTCGTCCCAAGGGTCAAACAATGCTTCCGCCTCATTCTACTACAATGGCCAGATGCTCCCGTCCTAGATGATTATGTTGATTGTGATGTGTCACATGCCATCCGTGGAGAGTCTGAGGTTGGTCAGAGATATAATTTACGTGATCGTGCTACTATTGCGCCATCTTGATAAGTTGGGCTTTCCACGTGCGGGTGCTATTATTGATGAGCCCTCAACCTATCAGGAAGCTTCGGTATTCCAGAGTGGCAAATGGCTATGTCAGAGGAACTTTCTGCACTTGATCATACTGGCACTTGGGATCTTGTTCCGTTACCATCGCATGCCATGCCTATCACCTGTAAGTGGGTCTTTAAGATTAAGACCAAGTCGGATGGCTCCATTGAGAGATATAAAGCTCGTCTTGTTGCTAGAGGCTTTCAGCAGACTCTGGGGAAAGATTATGATGAGACTTTTGCTCCCGTTGCTCACATGACGACTGTTCGTACTTTGATTGCAGTGGCTGCTACTCGTTCCTAGACCATATCTCAGATGGATGTGAAGAATGCTTTCCTTCATGGTGATCAAAGTTTATATGCAGCCACCGCTGGGTGTTGATGCCCCCTCTGGACATGTTTGTCGCCTTCGTCGCGCATTATATGGTCTCAAACAGGTTCCTCGTGCTTGGTTTGAGCGTTTTGTTTCTGTCATAAGGGTTGCTGGTTTCTCTCATAGTGATCATGATCCTGCTTTGTTTATTCATCTCTCTCCACGTGGGCGTACTCTACTTCTTCTATATGTTTGATGATATGTTGATTACGGGAGATGATGTAGAACATATTTCTCATGTCAAGAAGCAACTTGGTCAACAATTTTAGATGTCCGATTTGGGTCCTCTTAGCTACTTTTTGGGCATAGAGGTGATGCATTCTGTCTCGGGCTATTACCTTTCTCAGTCTAAGTACATACAAGACCTTCTTGTTCATTCCGGCATTACTGATAATCGGACAGCTGTTACGCCTATGGATCTTCACTTACAGCTTCGTCCCACTGATGGTACGCCTCTTGAGGATCCCTCTCGCTATCGACATATTGTAGGCAGTCTCGTTTACCTTACTGTTACCAGGCCTGACATTGCTCACGCAGTTCATATATCGAGTCAGTTTGTGAGTGCTCCTACTTCGGTTCATTTTGGGCATTTGCTTCACGTGCTACGATACTTAAGGGGAACATCATCTCAGTGTTTATTATATTCTCGCGATAGTCCGCGTCAGCTTCATGCTTACTCGGATTCTACTTGGGCAAGCAATCCAACTGTCCGTCGTTCTGTTACTGGTTATTGCATTTTTCTTGGTTCTTCTCCTCCAAGTAAGTCCAAGAAGCAGCAGCTGTATCTCGATCTAGCACAGAGGCAGAACTTCGAGCACTTGCTACTACCACCTCAGAACTTATATGGCTTCGATGGTTGTTAGCCGATTTTGTATTTCATGTGATGATCCTACGCCTCTTCTTTCTTCTTTGTGATAATACTAGAGCAATTCAAATTGCCAATGATCCAGTAAAACATGAACTTACAAAATACATTGGTGTTGATGCTTCCTTTACCCGATCTCATGACAGGAAACAATTACAATTATTTTCAGTATGTGCCGTCAGAACTGCAAGTGGCTGATTTTTTCACCAAAGCACAAACCAGAGAGCAACATCGGCTTCACTTGCTCAAACTCAATGCTTCGGATCCTCCACCTCCACCTTGAGTTTGAAGGGGGGTGTTAACTATTATATAAGCCCAGCCCATATACACTTAAGCCCTAAGTCTATATATATGGGCATCCTCACTTGTGGATATTATTCATTCATTCATAAACCCTAAGGTTTGTAACAAATAATTTATGATACTCCGGCTTTCCCTGCAAAACATGGAAGGATGGGATATGTATTAAACAAAATGCACAGAGTTGATTCAAAGAGTAGTAAATAACAGAAACTATTAAAATGCAAGATAATTAGTAAACTCGCAAAGCCACGAAAGACAGCAAGGACAAATTTTGTTTATTCCATGCTTGTCTAAATCTGTTATGCAGAACTGCAGAAAGTCATGTTGTAATTCAAAAATATGATTATCCAGCTTATATAGTTTCTTCTGTAAAGGGACCTCACCAAATGATCATGTTGGTTTTTCTCTTTTTCAACGACTTATCTTGCTAATGTGATTTCGTGTTAAGGTGCTTCACTAGAGACGATATCCTTCATAATCATGAAACATAAACAAATATCTAATTGTCCCTTCATTTTGATTTTAAACTGCACTATGTAGCTTCTGTGGGTCAAAGAGAATTTACAAGAGTCCTGGTCGATGGCATTTAGGTGGATGGATCTCAGTGACTGGTTATCATATAGGTAATTTTTCATAAGTTCATAAGTTAATATCTCATTTGTCAACCAGCTTTCAAGAAAATAATAATACATACGCCTTATATGGCCTATTCTCTTAGAGCAACTGGAGATGATACTCGGAGTCTGTGCACAACAGTCTGCAAGTGGACTTATTTAGGTCATGCGCACATGCAACAGGTCAACGAGACAGATTCTCGTGACATGGAAGCTCTCGGTTGGGATGATGAGTTCTGGGAGGAGATCGGTTTAGGTGATCTTGTGGATAGCCATCATTCAAAGATTGGTATGCATCTACATCATGTTTTTACCATTACCATTTTTTTTCGCTGCGTGAATTTTCAAAAGTTAGCTTTTCTTGGATTGTTGATGCTTGGATATAAGAATTTTTTGTTTTTATTTGGATTTTTTTGGTTTGGTTTGGTTAATTTTGAAAAAACGTGGTATGGTTAGTTGTCAGTGGGTATACTAAAATAATATCTAAAATAAAATAATTAAAGTTTATTTTTGATGTAAAAATAGGAAAGAGATGATGTGAAGTGGTGGTTACTATGTGAGTTGATGAATAGCGAATTAAAGTTGATATGGTGTGTAAGAATATGATTGATGATATTATATTTAATTATATTGATAATATTGATGACAGTGGAATTAGTCTTGTGAAGTCTGTTCCCTGGAGATAAGCAGCAAAGTAGCTATTGCGATATGGCTACAGTTTTGATTGTTTTTATTTTTCTGGTTTTAGTTAAATAATTCAGCTACAGAATCCCCATGGCAGAAAAAAATATTTTGATAGGAAGCGGATTTTTAAGTTACTTTGTATTCCTGAGTGAAATTTAACTCATTCTTCAGATAAACTTACTGTCATCTTTCATTTATCTCATATAGAGTTAGTGAAACAGTTGGAAGGTGGTACTCTAGATACTTATGTATGTGAATTTCTTCCTTGACTGAGTTTTGAGATATTTCTTGCCATTATATTGTATGAATTTTCTTCTTAATTTTATCAAAAAAATATACCTGTTAACAGGACGAAGTGTAGCTTTTCCTGGGTACGCTTTGGGTTCTGGTCTGACACCTGATGCTGCAAAGGCACGTCTCATAGTTGAATTTGAAATTTTATTTAGTTCCTTTTTATTAAATGATGTATAACATCCACTTCAGTCAAATTCAGAACCACCAGCCCTTTTCATTTCATTTCCATTTTCCTTTTTGGTATTAAAAAAATTCTCTAATATGGATGGTTTATTTAATTAACCAATATTTAAATTTAATTAACCAATCTATTTTCAGGAATTAGGTCTGGTGGCTGGGACACCTGTCGGGACATCCTTAATCGATGCTCATGCAGGTGGGATAGGTGTGATGGAAAGTGTGCCTGTGACAGATAGAGAGATAAAAGGTTTTTTTTTTTCCTCTCCAATTTGTCCTTTAACAGTCGCAACATTTTTCATTAGAGAAATTCTGAGTTGTTTTTGAGCGTGCAGAAAATGACGGGGAAGAAATATGTCATCGAATGGTATTAGTATGTGGAACTTCCACTTGTCACATGGCTATTTCCAAGACCAAATTGTTCATTCCAGGCGTATGGGGACCATTCTGGTCAGGTATAATATTCTGACAAAAAACATACTTTTTTTTTTGCTTTTAGTGGATTTCTTTTTATTCGTAATTTGTTAAGTCATTTTTTTTTTTCACTTACATTTTGAAATGTACTGCTCTCATGTTATATAAAGAAAATTTCTTGTGCCCTCAATTTTCACATGATGTATTTAGTTATTAACTCTCCTTGAACTCAGTGTTTGAAGTACCAGAAGAATTGAATTAAACTTTAATTGGTTCAGATGAGCTACTAAAATGTATTGCTTCTGTATGAAATTCATCACAATCGAGTGGCAGTAGTAATTCATGCAGTTTTTCATCATATTGGAAGTACATTAAGAAGATTATAGTGATTCAGGACCTAATAATTGGATCAAAAGGATCTGTATTTTATAATAGCTTTGCATTTTTTTTTTCTTATAGAATCCTATTTTTTTTTTTTTTTGGTTATTTAATCAGCTATGGTACCTCAGTATTGGCTGACAGAAGGAGGTCAGAGTGCAACTGGGGCACTACTCGATTACATAATAGAGAATCATGTTGCTTCTCCACACCTAGCAAATAAAGCTGCTTCTCGATGTAAGATTGCTGAAAGTTCACATATATATGTATGTGGTTCAAATGAAAACCAAGTCTTAGCGTGAGAACCGTGAGAACCATTATTTTTAATTGTACGTAATGCTATGATTGATTGTGTTTTAGCGCTATTTTTTACCAGAATATATATTATTAAAAATAGCAACACAATTTATATTAGCCTTTGTAAATGATAGCACCATACACAAGTAAAAATAGCATCAATACAGTTCTTACGGTTTTCACACCAGAACTAGTTTTTATTTGAACCAATTCTCATATATTGTATGTATAGGATATATACATATACACACACACATATATATATATATATATATATATATATATATGTATCGGATGTGGTTCAAATGAGAACAAAGTCTTAGTGTGAGAACTGCTATTTTTAATTGTGCGTAGTGCTATGATTGATTGTGTTTGGTGCTATTTTTAACCAGGATGAATTTTATTAAAAATAACAACACAATTTATATTAGTATGTGTACAATTTATATTAGCATTTGTGAAAATGATAGCATCATCTAATATTAAAAATAACATCATACACAATTAAAAATAGCATCATATGTGGTTATCATGGTTCTCGTACCAGGACTACTTTATTTATATGTGTGTGTGTGTATCCATCTTTACCTTACGTTGATTGTTGCTTATGAATCTTGAATTTGTAAGGCGTGTCAATATTTGAGCTTCTGAATGAGATATTGGAATCAATGAAGAAAGAATCAGGAAGTCCGTTTATTGCTTCTTTGACTGCTGATATTCATGTCCTTCCCGATTTTCATGGAAACAGGTGAATACACGAGACTTTGCCGGCATTTTTCTTTTCCTTTTTTAATAATTTTCAGTATTTTATTGAGCTTTCTAATTTTTTATTTTTTCTTTTAGTATAGATCTCCCATTGCAGACCCAATATCGAAAGGGGTGATAAGTGGCTTAACTCTTGATGCAAGCGAAAAACAGCTGGCGCTTTTGTACCTTGCCACATTACAGGGTATAGCGTACGGGACGAGGCATATTGTCGAGCATTGCAATGCCCACGGACACAAAGTAATGAAGCTCATGCGATTAATTTTAATCTTTTACATGTATTTTGTTCGATAATGTGCGTAAGTTTTAA
>BKCP01010403.1:1410494-1431355 GCA_008636005.1 Striga asiatica
TTGGATTTTTTTATCTAGGCTGTCAAAAACAAATTCGTGAGTTAGAAAAATTGATATTTGTCAACAGCTGGGAAAGAATTATTAATTCAAGTTGTAATCAATTCTCTTCTTGTGTTTGCAATGTCTTGTTTCAAGTTGACTGTAGGGATTTGCAAAGAGATTGCCCAACTCACTGCCCAGATCTGGTAAGAGTTGGAACCTGCTATATGTGCCTACAAGTGAAGGTGGTTTGGGGTTTCATGACATCAGGCTATTCAGTGAGACTCTTATTTTGAAGCATCTATGGAGGATTGGTACTCAACCAGACCTCCTAGTCAGCCAAATCCTTAGATTCAGGTACTTCCCAAATGTCTCTATTTTTGAAACTAAGAAAAAAAACCTCTTCCTCTTGATTATGGAATAATTGGCTCGATGTGTTGCCCACCTTTAAAAAAGGTATCTAGAAAGAAGTAAAATCTGGGACAATCACTAGAATTCAAGAGGAAGGTTGGGTGCCTAAATTGGGCTTGTTGGCTCCCAAGTTGATCAATAATTCAGGTTGTCCTCTTCAGTGGGCCGGTGAGCTAACTGATGAGTCTTGGTGGAGGTGGAATGAAGCTATTCTTAGAAATTCTTTTCCTGAGGTTGAATGCAATGCCATTCTTGATATCAAAACTCTTAATCCGGGGAAAGAGGACAAATGGAGATGGGCCTTGAGTAGAAAAAGGAGAGTTTACAGTTGTTGACTCTTATGCCTTTCTGGTTGCTGAGAAAGTGATGAGTCTTGATATTGCTGAGGAGAATGACTCTTTTAGAGTGGATTATGTGGTCAGGGAAAGAAATTGTAGGCTTAGGGTCAAGGGCAAGGTGAAGCACTTCATCTAGAAGTGTCTCATGGTAAGCATGAACTTAAAAAATAAGGGGCTTGAAATTGAGTTATTTGCAGGTCTTGTGGGGAGGCTGAAGAAACTATTGAACATCTGTTTTTAAAATGTAGCAAGGCAAGGAGAGTGTGGAAGTTAGATCCTATTACTTAGGATGGCATTAAAAAGGAAGATAAAAACATCAAAATAATTTGGTGGTGGCATGTGTGTGCTTTAGACAAGTCAGAGACTTCTGAGGCCAGAATCCAATTATCAACTTATATCCTTAGATGGCTTTGGAGGTTTCGGAACCCGTGGCTTTTCAATTCTGAGAACATACCAGAAACAATAATCATCAACAGAGCTTTGTTGTAATTGTTGTGTCCAGCCACAAATGTGGACTTTGAAGGACAAATAGCTGCTGAAAATTGATGATGATAAGTCCCAGCCGTATTGCATTAATTTGCAGCCGTATTGTATTGAATTTTGGGTGCTGCCTTCTTTGACATTTGCAGCAATTTTTCTCTATAAATAGAGAAAGGAACGAGCATATGAAAACACACCAACACAAAGAAAGAAAGAGAGAGAAATAGAGTGAATAAGAAGCAAGAATTTAGCTTCTGTGTGTATTTGTGTTGTGAGTTGTGAGTGAGTTTCGAGAGTGTTTTGTAAACACGAGTGTATTTTCTTTTTCCCAAATAAAATATCTGCAGTAGTCCGGAGACGTAGGCATTATTGGCCGAACTCCGTTATCAATTGGGTGTGTCCAATTTTTATTTTTTTTATTTCACTTTTATAGATCCGACTTCATGAAAAATTCAGCGTATTTTTCCCAACAGTAATGGAGGGACTTCTGCTCTTTGGCCTAGCTTCTGTGGTTTTGCTGTTGGTCCGACTTCTCTTCTGTTTAGGTTAGATGTTTTGCTTTTTCATGTGTTTTGGGTTTCTGGTTCCTAGATTTTGTTTCTGTTGTTGGGTTTGCTAATTTGTTAGTCTTGTTGTTGCTTGGTGTGGAGGCTTTAAGTTCCGGGTGTTGGTATCTGCTTTTAGATTATCGTGTTGGTTGTCTGACTAGGCTACTTTGTTTAATGGTTCTCCCAATTGTATCTTTCTACCTTTTGGTAAGGTGTTGTCGGCTTGTACTCTTGAACTTTTTGTTGCATTTATTTGAATTCTCTATCGTTTGAAAAAGTAAATGGTATATTTTGATGTTTATTTTTATTGGCACACATCACACACCAATTCAATACAACTGGAGCGCCAAAATTGGCGATTCGGCTATATTTAGGGGGTGTTTGTTTATAAATAAATCTGCTCAAAATGACATTTTTTGATTAACAAGAGTTAATATTGAAAAAGTTGAATGGTAAATTATTAATAGGATTTTGATTTTATATTTAAACAATATTTAAAATAAAATAATTAAAGTCGATCTGATGTAAAAGTAGAGAAGAAATGATGTGAAGTGATTGTTGATTAAAATTACGTAATCGGATGAATAGTGAATTAAAGTTGTGTGATGTGTAAGAATGACTGATTTGTATTATTTAATTGTATTAATAATATTGAAGATAGTGGGGTTGAATTAAATTTTGAATAAGAATTTTATATTAATGAATTATTTTGTAAACAAACATGCTCTTATATGCGTTAACCAATAGAATACTTATTTGTTGAAAATTCGATTTGTTATATTTAGACGCATTAACAATAACACTTATTTAAAAGAGTAGATAAAATGAGAGATAGATTTTTCTCTCTCTAAAACCAAATCCCCAAATCCTAAGAACCAAACCCTCGTCGATTGGAGTTGCCTTCCTCGGCAACAGGGCGGCGCCGGCCGGTGGACGCGCTCAACCGCCACCCCACCTCTGTTGTCACGGTCCTCCAGTGTTGTTGCGGCTTGCCTGTGATGTCGGTCTGGATTGGCCTTCGTTCGCCGGCGTGGTAGCGATAGGAAGCAGCGATCGGCTTGCAGGTAACTGGCCGCCGGCCTACGATTGGAGGTGAGTATGTCGTCTTCTTCTCCGCTCCTGTTTCAATTTCTGATTCTATGCGAGAATGGAGGGCCACCGGAGGGCCACCTCGAGCGGTCCTGTTTTTTCGGCAGATCTCCGTTCGGGGTTGTCGAGCCCGGACGCCGGTGGTCTGCGGTTCTATTGGCTGGGTCGTGGGTTGAGAGGCGGGGTGGGGATCTGACGGGAGTCGGAACTGAGGGCCCGAGCCGTCCCCCGTTCTGTCTAGTGGTGTTAGACGGCGGAAATCTGGTGCTCCGATGCTCGGCTAGTGGTGTTAGGCGTGCTCGGGAGGTGCTAGAGTGGGTGCGTATTTGGTTGTCCTTCCGGTTGAGGCGGGTCGTTTTGGAGTGTGATTTGTGTTCGGGCTCGACTTCTTGTATAGGCCTTGTGGCAGTTTCGGGAGCCGTCCCTGGACTTGGATCATCCTCTGATATTGACTGTTTCTCCGCTGGTTCGAGCTGACTGAATTGCTGTGGAAGGGCTTTTTTATTTAAGCTGTGTTTTTCCTTTTTTGGTTTTGTTGTAGATTGGTTTGTTGTGCTAGTTTAGTGTGTTCGTATCTGTGTTTGTGTTTGTCGTTGTGTTTTAGGTCTGGGCCGTTGGTCTCTGTGCACCCGAGTGTCATTTTCATTACTCTGTGGGGGTCCGACACTCGGGAATTACCCTGTTGGGGTCTTGTGTTGTTTTATTTGTCGTTGTTTTGTGTGTTTGTTTTTAGTGTGTTGCCGAGTATTCTAGCATTGCTAGTTTTCGGATCTAGGCGGTCTTCGGATCTGTCCTCCCAGTTTTCTCAGTCGTCGGTTGTATTATTCAGCTAGTGGCTGTACTTTTTGCACATTTGTGCGTTTATATATAAATCCTCTATCGTTTCGACCAAAAAAAAAACAATAACACTTATTTGTTGGAAAGTGGATTTGCGCTAGAACAATTATTTGATAAATTATATGCAGAAGTTGCTGATTAGGATAAACATTAATTAATTGGAAAATTGATTTGCTATATTTAGATGTGTTAACCAATACTAGAACGATTATTTATTGAAAACTAGTACAGAGCCCGTGCGATGCACGGGGTGCACAATTTTAGGTTATTTATCCAAGCTTATAATTATATACATGAATAAAGAAAAATGTACGGCATATATATAGTACGTGATCCGTGCGAAGCACGAGATATATTTATTTGGAAAATATTATATTATAAGATGCAATATTCAATAAAAGTTTATAATACGCAAGAAACTGTACAATGTTCAATAAAAGTTTTATAATATTCAAGTGGAGTCTTAAAGTCTCTTGTACATTAAGACTACTGACAAAATAATATTTTAATCAATGAGTTTCCTTTCCTTGTAGCCAAATTGTGAATGTGATTTGAGGAGTACAACAAATCGATATATAGCTGACTTGCTTTTTTCATTGTAATTTTTTTTTTCTTTTTTTTTTTATATGAATTTAAAGATATTCTAAAATATAGCAAAAATTATTTTTTTTTATTACAATTAAGAATTTTACTAAATATAAACTCTCAATCTATGGTGTTAATCAACGTTTAAGTCTAAAAAATTAAGAATTTTTACCTCTTCTAATCAACGTTTAAGTTTAAAAAAAAATTAGAGTTATTATAAATTTTTTTCTACATCTTTTAAAACATTAAATATGAGCATGTGTTTTAAAAAATTTGATTCTTAATTGTGGCTATAAGTTAGCCTGACATATTATTTAGCATGTTAGGGCTAGCTTGTAAAATAATTAATATTTATCTCACTAAAACATTTATACTAATAAAATTTATTTTTAGCTTATAAATTTATCCCTTGATATAAGAGAAAGTAACAGTTTTACTTATTGTTGTTCACCATATAATATTTAATTATTATTTTATTATAAAATAAAAAAGAAATATTGTTAAATAGTGTAGTAGAATTGTTATAAAATTATATGGTTTTTTTTTTACAATATGGATTTAATATTTTTGTATGATTTGATAATATAAATAAATCTATACTTAACTTTGACAAATAAAACAAATAAATACTTTAGTAAGTATTTAATGTATATACTAAATAGGAATATATTTGGTATAATCAAATACAAAATATAATCAAATAAGTCAAAGTGTACATTTTTATTTGGTATTTGATTTATTTATTATTAAAATCTTTTTATTATACTTACCTTTTTAAAATAAAAAAATAAATAAATCGATTAAATAAATAAAATATTATAATACCAAAATAGTAATGACATTTAATGCAGTTGACTTTTCTGGATAGTAAATGTAGTAAATAGAATATCCTTTTATATAGTATAGTACGGAAATAGTAATGCAATAAATGCTGTTGACTTTTCTGACTACTTAATTTAGTAAATAGTACCCCCTTTAATATAAGTATAGATTGAATTTTCTATATTTAGAAACTTTAACAATAATAGAACAATTATTTCATAAATTTTATGCACAAAGTGTTTATAAGTTTAAGCAGTGTTGACCGCGTGTCGCGACACGGCAAATTTAAATTTATATTTTTTCCTCGACTAACCTCTACTAACTAGTAATAGCGGCGAGTAAGGGTCGATCCCACGAGAAGTAGGAATTAAATCGTGATAATTTCGTATTAATTGAACTAAACTAAGAAAGCAAATAAATATGGGGGGACTGATTTTATAAAAATAAAAATAAAAATAATAAAATAAAATAAGAGATCAAATAAAATAAGAGAAGTCCAGTTTTCGGTTCAGTTATCAACCAATCTAAATCTACCGTTAATTAATTTCAACGCCTTCTTTAAATTGTTAATGAATTACCAACCCTAGCTAACAACAAGCTCTGTTAACCGAATTTTCCCTTACCGAATATTTAATCGAAATAAGCTCTTCGACTAAACCTAACTAACGGACAACCTAGAATAAGCTCTCTAGATTTAATGCACTAGCAGCATTAATTTCTAGGAAAACTAAGCAATGGACGCACAAGCTCGGACCATTTAACTTATGTTCACGCTATCCTAGAGATGCACGACCCCTAGTTTACTACTAACGAAACGAGACAATAACAATTACGGATTAAAGTCACGAATCTAGCAATTAAACTATGAATATTTAATCCAGCTGGCCAAACTAAATCAAACACCATAATTCATAAACATTCAACACAGATAGCATGAATCAACTCATCAACAAAAATAAATACGGCGTCTAGATTAATCAACGATAAACAAAGATTATTCAATTCATAGACAAATCGAAATTAGGATTCAAACATCCCCTAAAACTGGATAAAAATACTAACCTAACATACTAATAAAAATAAATAATAGATAAAAGAGAGAATAAAAAATCTCCCTCATGTGTGGGTGCGGCTTCCCTCCGCGTGTGTAAGGTCTCTGTATACTACTCTCGGCTCTTTTCCTCTTCCTCTGTGCGTGTTTGTTCTCGTCAAAATAATTCCCCCGCTGTGTCTCGGCTTTTTTCTGTCTCGCAGTCTGTAGTATATCTCCCTCAAATAATGCGTGAGTGCATAAATACTCCCAGTCAAAAATATGATGTTGCGTGTGTGTTTAGGCCTCTTGGGAAAATAATTCCCCTCCAGCAATTCCAATTTTTCTAAATAAATCCTAATGGAGTTTGACTTTTCAACTAATTAAAAAGTGATTGGTCAAAATGGCTTGTCCATTCACGCAAATCACAAGATATGTGCTCCAATTCTTTGTTTCTTTTTATGTGCTGCAAATTGCGAATTGGCCTTAATCCCGGTATTCGGACATCTCGATAATTGAACTCTTGTCAACAGTTTCGTCATCCACAAAAATACTCTAATATACTGAAAAATAATACATAAAACATCAAAGCAAATAAATTCATCCAAATAATAAATTGGTCAAAAAATACAAACGTGCGATTAAACTAAGCATATAAAATTACACTACTAAACATATAAAACATGAAGTCGCTAGACACTTGACCAATCAAGCGCCTAGAATGCCTAGCACGCTAGATGGCTTATTTTTATTTATTTTCACTATCCACACACCTAAGTCTAAGTAATAATATTAATAAATTATAAAGAAAACATGACAACAAAATAATGTAATTAATATTTAAAAAATATAAAACAAATAAAAAAAATTACTTCCGAGCATTTACAATGCATTGGGTCTAGTCTTGCCTATGTGGCATTGAAATAAACTCAAGTCTTGGATGACATGGATAAAACTATGTAAAATTGACAAAATTCACTCCAATGCAAAGAGACTAGGTCTTTACTTGAGTCTAAAATAGACTTAAGGGTAGACCGAGTCTTTTTTTTTTTGGCTGCCACATCAGCAGGACACAGTCTATTTTTGTTTGCATTGGAGAATACATTTTTTTAGACTAAGTCTATATTTTAGGTGACATACAATTTTTTGTGATTGAACCCAAAACATTGTGGATGCTCTAAATAAAAGAATACATCTCTCTCTCTCTCTCTCTCTCTCTCTCTCAATTTATTCTTACCTTATTGCAATATATTAGTATGATTCATTATGGTAAAGTTGATAAATTGTAGCAATTATTATAAAACAAAATTAATTTAATAAGAACGCAGTGTATATTATTTTAAAGTTATACAATTAATAAGAACGCAGTGTAACTATTTTTTAGTTACATCAAAATTATTTTAGTTTTTTTTTTAATTTATAATAACGTATATTATATATTTAATGTAATAATTCATATGATAGTTCAATACCAATTGATTTATTATTATAATTTATAGAAATATAAATTTTAAAGATTCTAATTTTTTCTAATCTAACGATATACATTGTTGCTTGATAAATTAATTATAGGTTTATCAATATAATTTAAATAAGTTTAAATCAACTCGTTTAAGGTTTTAGGTTTCTTAAACAGGTCAAGTCGATCAAAGCTTTTGCAAGTTTCAACGAGTTGAACTTGAGTTGAGTCTTATATTGGTTGATTAATTGGACACAAACCCAGCAAGAGTTACTCGTCTAGGATGGAATGACACCATAATCAACCCAATCATGACATATTTATTGATTATTGTTGAACATTATTTAGGTTTTGTTATTTTTTTCGTCACGTTGCAGTATTGGAAAAATATTATTACGATATATTTTTATAAGACACAAACATTGTCAAAAGACTTAATTAGTGGAGGCAAACCATACAAACATTCTGACTTTCAGAAAGTTAAATTCAGAAGCAAGCAAACGAGATAATAAAAATAAACATACAATAAAATTACAATTATAAATAAATAAGAAAAAATTACGCGAAACATATTTGAAATATTTCACCAATTTGATGAGATTTCAACTAGGAGTTTGTATTTTTAATTTTATTAAAACATATCCAAAAGTCTTTCATTTTAAAAAAAGTCATAAAGTCTTCCTATGAATACTAGGTCACCTATAGAGACTCTTGAATACTAGGTCACGTATAGAGACTCTTATAAAATTTTAGTTGAATCTCTTGAGATTTCTAGAAATTTATAATTTTTTTTTAAAAATTTACAATATTCTATTGTAGACTTTCTAGAAGTAAAAAAAAACAATTGATTACACAAAAATTTTAAAAGTATTGAAAAGTTAATAAAAGTTTCAATTGAATATATTACATTTCAGAAAGTATAACATTTCTTAGATTGAATGGTATATAATGTAAACGTGAGCTTAATAATTAGTAATGTAAGCCTGAGTATAATAATTTAAAAAATATCAATAAAAAATAAAATATTATTATAGGGAGAAAGATATAATAGATTTTTCTAAATTTTTTATCTTATTAAATAAATTTAAGTACAAAGAAAATCATCCACTATATGATTGTTGTGTAATGCTCACGCCGTAGGTTGTCGTCAGTTGTCGTCAGTATTGTTGTGATTCTAGTTATTACGTAATTGTTGTTGTCGTCAATATTGTTGTGATTCAATCAGTTATACGTAATGCTCACGCCATAAGTTGTCGTCAGTCGTAATGCTCACGTCATAGGTTTGTCGTCAGTTATCTTGCGCAAAAACACGCAAATAGTGTCACATGCATGCGCAAATAGTTTAAAAGCGAAAAAATAATGATTATTTGTTACGCCCGCCCACACAATAGGCTTGCGCGTTTTGTCAGTAAACAAAAATATATAACAGCGCCCAATAATAATATTAAAAAAATATTAGACCATTAAATAAAAATGAAGTCGTCCTGCGCAAAAACACTAATAGTATCACATGCTTGCCCAAATAGTTTAAAAGCGAAAAAATGATTATTTGTTACGTCCACTCGATAGGCTTGCGCGTCTGTCACTAAACAAAAATATAACAGCGGCCAATAATAATATTAAAAAAATATTAGATAATTAAATAAAAATAAACTAGACTTCATGTAAAAAATTTGGAGAAATATAATATGATATCATTAATTCTAAGCACTAAATTTAGAATGTATTTATATCTTTACATATCAATCTTTTCATTTAAATAACTGTTTTATTATTATCAATTTGTTAGGCACGATGTGCACTTCTTTGTTTTAATGATTTGTTTTTCAATAGCTACTTGATTTGTTTATCATTTGTAATTCTGGTTGGAGGAAAATTTTGTAAGAAATGAATTCTGAGTAACTTATGATATTTCAATTTTATATGTTTGAGAGTCACATTTATCTAATAGAAAAAAGAGTTACAAGAATTGTATTTAGATAATGGAAAAATGTAAAGAAACAAAGAACCACGCGCAATTTTTTTAATGCATTTACTTTAATGCATGAAACAATTAGAGCATAATTAATGCACCATAAATAGTTATTGAAATTTTACAAGTTGATTCTTGGAAGCATTGATAGAGTATGTTTCAAAAATTTGAAGATGATAAAGTTATAATTAACATAATAAAATAATAATAAAAAAGCTATTGTGCGATATATATGTTCAACGGTTCGACAATTATACTTTTTAATAAATATAAATATTTTCAAACTTAAAAGCCATAATCTAAAAAACATAAATAAAAATATAATATTTATTAATATAAGTTTACATTCTAATTAAATTAACATAAATAATCAATTCGTCTAACAAATAAGTCAGCATTCAAAGTGTAAACGAGTCCGAGTCGCATAATACAAAAAAATATTTTTCATGTATGGTTTTTCATAGTCAAGTTTCTTCATATTGAAAACTTGTCAATTAAATCAATAACAATACGATGTTTTCATAATACCACTGGGTACATCACAAACTACGTAAACAAGTCGAAAGCTGCTCAATTTGCTTAACATAGCCGCATATATAATACAAAACTCTGTATATCATGTATGGTTTTTCATAGTCAAGTTTCTTTATGTTTAAAGATTTGTCAATTAAATCAATAACAATTAGATGGTTTCGTGAGTATATCACAAGCTACGTAAATGAGACGAGAGCTGCTCATGAATTTACTTAATCAAGTCACATAATACGAAAAATTGTATATCATTTATGGTTTTTCATAATCAAATTTCTTCGTGTAGAGGAATTGTCAATTAAATCAACCGGTGGTTTCACAAGCTATGCAGAAATCATTTGTTCAATAATAAAATAAAAAGGCAAGAAGCCAAAAGACACCGCTCATCTAAGCGTATTAACAGAGCGCAACGCAGCAAGTGTGGGGTGAAACTTTGATAATGATAAATTGATAAGATCACAAAATATTAAATGTAAAACTAACAAAAGTGCTAAAAGATGAGTCAAACAATTCGGTCCGATTTCGATTCGGTCTAAACCGTTGGCACGGGCCTTAAATCGGTTTATTGATTAGCCAATTGATATTCATATTTTTTTTTAAAAAAATAATGGCCGATTTCGATTCGGTCTAAACCGTTGGCACGGGCCTTAAATCAGTTTATTGATTAGCCGATTGATATTCATATTCTTTTTAAAAAAAATAATGGCCGGTTCCAGTTCCGAATCGGAACAGAAACTAGCAGTCGACGCAAAAATTATAATTTAAAAATTAAGTTTATAATTGGGTTTTGGCCACGTCTAATTGCATTCATGCTTGTTTAGAAAATATAGAACTAAAAGAAAAACAGAAACTCAAAAAGTATAGCGAGAATGGTCTCAGTTTAATAAATTAATGTGTTAAACTCATCGATCTCCGCATTAATTAGCCTACAAAAAGGTCCCTTTTATCTTCTTTTCCTCAACTTTTCATTATTTTTGTTATTAATCAAACTCTATTATAGCATAAGTCAAACACTAATACACTAGCTTTGTCATCCTATAAAATAATAAGAAGATACCCAATTATAATATTTGCTTTGATATCTCATCACGCTCAAATGTTGGATCCATGAACAAGTTTTAGAATTTCTTGTCCAATTTTTCCATCATTAAATACAAACTACCACATTAATTTAAATTTTAACAGTTTGTTGACATTTCAAACAATCAAGTCGTAATTATTATGTCATTATAGATTGTTTCTAGTCATTCGGATCAGTTCAGAACGGTGTCGAATTAGGTGGATTTGAGCATTGACAAGATTACTACTCCCTCCATTTTGAAATATAAGGCGTATAAAGATTTCTCATTTTTTTTGAAATATAAGGCGCGCTCAAAAATCAAGACAATTTTTTGCATTTTTTTCCAAATATACCCTTATTGTGTTGAAATTAAGGATGTGTGGAGTGGTTGTGATTAGAGTAAATAAGGTTAATTTAGTCAATTTATTCATTAATTAATGTCTCCTTAATACTTGTGCAATAACCTTAAATGCCTTATATTTCAAAATGGAGGGAGTACTACCTTTATAAATGTCATTTCAGTTTTATCAATAATTAACTAAATAAATGATGTTTTAAAATTTTTGTACATATTTTTCCGTTATTACCCTCATCTATATATATATAATTACTAGCTCTTCTGCATTTAATTAAACCTCATAAATTATACCTAGGTGGCATTTTCCCGCCAATTTCCGTTACTTTTCATTTGTTTTTATTTTTTATTTTCTTTATTAAAAACAACTCAATTTTCTTGAAAAGTTGAGTGTTTTAAAAATGACAACCAATTAATTCTGCAATTATAACGAGTTAATGAAAATGAAAATGTTTCCATATTTTTTTAAACATATTAATTACTCTCAACAGTTCTCATTAATTATTTTTTTAATCGAAATTATTTTTTCTATGCATAGTAAACTAAACGAAATTAATGAAAATAAATAAAAAATTAATTATTAACAAATACAACTAACCAAAAAAATAAATTTAAAATAAAATAAAAAATCAGATGCTCCATCTCCGGTCAATTCCTGCAAAAATAACAAAATTAAAGATCAACTAAAACAATTAATTATAATTATCAAATTACAATTCCAAAAGTTGAGATAATTACTGTTTCGAAATTATCTGAATAGGAGGCGAAAATCTGAAAAAAAGATGCGGGAATCCAAAATTTTAAAAAATTCTTTATATAAATTCCAAGCATCAACATCCCATATTTTTTTCTTATATCATAACTTTAATAATAATTAAATATTAAATATCTCATATTTTTTGCAAATCTCATCACTCATAAAAAATAAATATTATTTATAGTCGGTCAAATCAACTATGCCATATTCTTTCTCATTTCATAACTGTAATAAAAACTAAATATTAAATATCCAATATTTTTTGCAAATCTCATTACCCTAAATATATATATATATATATGTATAATTGCTGGCTCATTAGTATTTAATAAAACTTATTAAATTATACCTATGTGGCAATATAGTTTTTTTCATCGAAAAATTGTTATTTCTTATTTATTTAACCTCTCATTTAATTATTAGATATCAAAACACTAATCACTTCAAAATTACAAAAATTATTTTAAATTTTTTATTTACTTACGGTTGACCATATAATGTGTTGACTATTTAACTTGAGTAGATGTTATTGTTGTGGTTACATTTAAATTAACTTCTTTTGGAAATAAAAAACGTATTTGAAATTCCTAAATAAATAACAAATAATTCACAACAAAAGATACATACCAAAATATACATTACATCCAATATGAAAAACGTATTTTTAAAAAATAAAGATTTCAGCTTATTTAATTGTAAATTTAGCAAAAATCATTAATCATTATATGCATACAAATAACTCACAATATTTTATTTATATATCTGTGCAAATGCACAGGCCGAATACTAGTCTACTTAATAAATACACTACGACTTTTCATATTCCTTCTTTATTTTTTCTCAAAACATTTATCTCTATCCTCAGCTCATTACTGAGGTTATTATTGGCAAAAAAATATTCTTAATAGTGTACAACTTCTCAAAACGACATCTATTAAAAAAAGGGGGAATACTATTTATGCAGTAAATATATATGATTAAATACATTATTATTATTACTATTATTATTGCTAATATTGTATTATAAAATTTACATATAAGTTTCTTTATTTTTGTTATTTTTATGTATAGTTATAATATAAACATTATCTCACCGATAAGAAGAAAAAAAAAAAAAAAATAATAATAATAAATAAGAAGAAAACAAATAAAATTATGCCACCCCTATGTTAACAAAAAATAAATAAATAAAATTATGCCACCCCTCTGTTAACTTTGGGGTGTATGGAGACTCTGTGACTGCTTTCCTCTGCTCATAAATATCATCACCTTCCTTTTTAAGATAGAGAGAGAAAGAGAGGCGGAGACTGATTTTTTGTTTTTAGAGAGAGAAAGTAATGGAGGCGAGGTTTTTGTGAAGCGGTGGTTCCATCTTTCCTTTTATCGCGTTGAGTTTCTCTTACACAGAGCCACTTTTTTAAAATTCCACATGTTCGAAAACCAGAATCATCAATCAACTAAATAAAATCAAAATCTCTGCAAAATTCCATTTTGTGCTTGCTCATTCAGATTTCAAAATTTTAAGCCAATCAATCGGATTCCGTCGGAGGAAATTAAAGAAGGATATGAAGGCAGGCTCAAACGCTATCCAGCAGACGCTGACGCCGGAGGCGGCGGCGGTGCTCAACCAGTCCGTGGCGGAGGCTGGCCGCCGCAAGCACGGCCAGACTACGCCGCTCCACGTGGCGGCGATGCTTCTGAAGTCGCCGTCGGGGGTTCTGAGGCAGGCATGCATCTGGTCGCACCGCAACTCGAGCCACCCGCTCCTGGGCCGCGCGCTGGAGCTCTGCTTCGGCGTGGCGCTCGACCGTCTGCCAGCGGCGACGGGTCAGGGCGTGGCGGACGCGCCGCCGCCGGAGCCGCCGATCTCCAACGCGCTTTTGGCGGCCCTGAAGAGGGCGCAGGCGCGCCAGCGCCGCGCGTGCCCGGAGCAGCATCCTCTCCTCGCCCTGAAGGTCGAGCTCAAGCAGCTGATAATCTCGATACTCGACGATCCCACCGTGAGCCGCGTGATGAGGGAGGCCAAGTTCTCCAGCATCGCCGTGAAGGCCTCCGTCGAGCAGTCGTTGAAAAATTCCAACAGCCGCGTAGAACAGCTACATATCGGGAATACAAATTTTGTGGTGGATATCGATCAAAGAACGATCCTGAATTCCCGTCAAATCCCGGTGACTCAGTCCAATCGGAGCTTCTGCGTGAATCCGCTCCTGCCACATCAGCCTCAGACACCCACAGCACAAATTGGGAAAACTGTCGGCGATGAAGTGAAAAAGGTGTTTGATATAATGTCCAGCAGCAAAAAGAGAAACCCGATTCTGGTGGGGATTTCTGAGCCTGAGGCCGTGGCCAAGGGATTCTTCAGGAAAATAAAAAACAACGAATTCGGAAATGATCTTCTGAATATGAAGAATTCTCAGATAGTTTCAATAGACAAATGTCTTCCTCTGTATGATATTAATCTAATGGCCTCAAAGATGGACGAATTTGGACGGATGATCGAGAGCAGAATTGTGAAAGGTGGTGTGATTCTTGATCTTGGGAACTTGAGGTGGCTGGTGGAGCAGCCGGCGGAGGCTGCAAGTTCCAGTGGGGCCCAGCAGCTACTAAATGGGCCGGTTGTGCCCGAGGCCCGACGGGCCATTGTGGTGGAGATTTCGAAGCTGCTGGTAAGTTTTGGTGGTGTAGATGGAGTTCAATATGAGGGTAATAAGCTCTCGTTGATTGGGACCGCAACTTACGACACATATACAAAGTGCATGGTTTACCATCCTACCATGGAGAGTGACTGGGGTTTGCAGGCCGTGACTATTACGTCGACTTCTCCTATTCCACGAATGTTCCCGAGGTATTCTAATGTGTTTTTTTTATGAAATCGAAATATTTGGTATTGTTTACTTTTGAAGAGTGTGTGTGTGTGATAAGAATCCATTATCTAGTTTGTGTAGTTGCATCTGAAAATGAAAAGTTGTCTTGTTTCATATATTTCCTAACATGATCTGTGAAAGCAAAGGAAGTTATCGATGATCTCTACTTTTGTAGTCGATCTTATAACAAGTGAAATTTTCTGCTGGAGCAAATTATTTCGATTGGTAAAGTTTATTTGTATTATTTTATTGATTGCTGATCATTGTATTTGCAGGCTTGGACCTGAGAGGATCATGAGCAACCCATTGGAGCCTATACCAAGTCCGTTACCTACTTTAGAATTGCGTACACCTGGAAATTCGGATTCTGCTCAAATTCAACCTATTCCGAGTCCTTTACCTGGTTCAGCAAGGCTCATACCTGAAAATTTAGATCCTACTCAAAAACCCATCGTCTGCCCTCAGTGCTCAGTATATTACCAAAAAGATGTAGTGAAATTTGCAGCCATAGAGCAGTCATCATCTCAATCCAAACAGGATGAGGCTCGATCTTCCCTGCCTTGGTGGCTGCAAAACGCCAAAGGCAAACTCAAAAATCCCGACGCTGAAACAACCGGTGAACTTCAAGTGCGTTTTTTTTTCTTCTTTTTTTTCTTGATTTCACAGGTTTGGTTTACTAAAACAATTAAGTTAATACGTTTACAGGGAAAGGATCAAGGTGTACTTTCCCAGCAGAAAACTCAAGAATTGCTGAAGAAATGGAGGGACACGTGCTTGTATATTCATCCCGATTTTCATCAAAGAACTCGTCCCGAAAAACCTGCCCTGCCTCCAAACTTGCTCGAGTTTCCCCCTTTGCAGCCTATCAACGTGCGGCGGTCTAAACCGGTGGTAATCTCAGACCTGCAGCTGAGCATCGACCCAGTCACCCCCCAACCCGCCCCACCGATCCGCCCCACGAGCCCCGTTCTCACGGACCTTGTCCTCGGAACCAAGTTCCCAGAGGATCTTCCGGCCAAAGACCTCCTCAGCTGCATCTCGTCCGAGCCCCAATTCTCCCGCCACCTGGACGCCAGCTCGCACAAGAATCTCCTCAACGGCCTGATGGAGAATGCCTGGTGGCAGGCGGAGGCCGCCTCAGCCGTGGCTACGGCCGTCATGCGCAACAGCAAGCAGCGCGGCTGTGGAAGGAACGACTCGTGGCTGCTGTTCGCCGGGCCCGACCGCGTCGCCAAGCGCAAGATGGCTCGCGTTTTGGCCGAGCAGATCTCCGGGTCGGGCCCGGTTATCATCTCCCTCGGCCCGAATCAGGAGCGCGGCCGCACGGCGGTCGACCGGATCGTGGAAGCCGTCCGCCGGAACCCGTGCTCGGTGATCGTGCTCCGAGACATCGACGAGGCGGACAATATCGTGCGCGGGAACGTAAAACGAGCGATCGACCGCGGATGGCTCGCCGACTCCCATGGCCGCGAGGTCGGTCTCGGGAGCGCGGTTTTCATCGTTACCGGCGATTGGTCGACGATTAGTGAAGAAGCATTACGTGACGGGCAGTATGTCGACGAGCGGAAGGTGAATTCCACGGCTGGCGGGAGCTGGCAGCTGGGGCTGATTGTTCGGGAGAAGATTATTGTGGCCGGGAATAAGCGGCGGGCCTCACACGACGGGCGGGGCGCGATGCGGATGACGAGGCCGAGGCTGAGGCTGGAGCTAAATCTGGGGATGTTGTACGAGGAAGAATCGAGCGACGTGAAGAAGAAGAATGCGGTGTATGATGACGTGGCGGGTTTCTCGATAGTGTCGCTGCCGTATGACCTGGCGAGCGTTGTGGACGAATCGATTGTGTTTGGACCGGTCCAGGCGGAGGCCGTGCGTCGGGAGATCAAGAAGAAGATAGCGGTTAGGTTCTCGGAGGAGGTGGGGGGAGATGAGGTGGCGATCGAGATAGGGGATGACGTGGCGGATAAGATATTGGGGGGAGTGTGGCACGACGAGACGAGCTTGGAGCAGTGGGTGGAAGGGGTGATACGGCCGAGTTTCGAGGAGCTGAAAATGCGCCTGCCGAATGGAGACAGGAGGAGCATGGTGGTCCGGCTGGTGGTGGAGTCGGATTCGAGCGGCCGGGGGAAGAAGAGCAGGGAGAATGTGGACTGGCTGCCGAACAGCATCTTGGTGTAGGGAGGTGAAGCTTTGAAGTTTAAGAAGTTTTATTGGGGCAGTTTTGTAAATAAGTGGAAGTGTGCTTGAGAAGGAAGGTTGAAGAGTTTAATGAGAAAGTTACCGAAGGACAACCGTTAGAGAAAGAGTTATGGATTTTCCAGTGTCGTTTTTTTCTTGTGTGTGCCTTTTTTATTTTGTATTCGGTTTTTTGATTTTTTCAAAAAACTTTTGGAGTATTAAATTATTGTAAATTATGTGTGATGGATAATAGATAATATGCCTTCCTTCGTAATGTGAGCTTAATTTGAGATATTATTGTTTTGAATTTGCATGTAACTTGTGAGAGAATTTGTGAGAATACGTAATGTGAGCTTAATTTGAGATATTAATATTATTGTTTGAATTTGCATGTAACTTGTGTGAGAGAATTTGTGAGCTTAATTTGAGATATTAATATTATTGTTTTGTATTTGCATGTAACTTGTGTGAGAGAATTTGTGAGAGTACGTAACATGCGTCCAAGTTAATATGTTCATGGTCTAATAATATGTCCAGCTATGCTATTCACTGCTAAATATGTCCAACGCTATTCTCCAAGTTCTATGTTAGAATTTGTGAGAGTACGTAACGTCCAAGTTAATATGTTCATAGTCTAATAATATGTCCAGCTATGCTATTCACTGCTAAATATGTCCAACGCTATTCTTCAGGTTCTATGTTATTCGCTGCTAAATATGTCTAATATTCTCCAGTTAATATGTTCATGGTCTAATAATATGTCCAGCTATGCTATTCTCCCGGTTCTATACTATACTATTCGCTGCTAAATATGTCCAATGCTATTCTCCAGTTAATATGTTCCTGGTCTAATAATATGTCCAGCTATACTATTCGCTGCTAAATATGTCCAACGCTATTCTCCAGGTTCTATGCTATTCGCTGCTAAATGCTATCCTCCAGGTTAATATGGGCTCTACCTTTTAATATTTTTTTCAATTTCATTTAAAAAGATTTGTGTAGAGTTCTATCTATATTATAATTATGATAATTTACTTATAATTTTAATTTAAATTTATTTCTTAATACTAAAAATAATAGAGAATTTGTGAGAGTATGTAACATGTGTCAAGTTAATATGTTCATGGTTAATAATATCTCCAGCTATGTTATTCGCTGCTAAATATGTCCAACGCTATTCTCCAAGATAATATGCTCACCACGGCCCTATGTTTTACTATTTTTTCCAATATCATTTAAAAAGATTTGTGTAGAGTTCTATCAATATATATTATAATTATGATAATTTACTTATAATTTTATTTTAAATTTATTTCTTAATACTAAAAAAAAATAATCTTGACATATATATATATATAGTTAGTATAATAATAATCTTTACATCTATATATTAGTAACAGTTCTATGGCTTTAGATTACCCATCCAGAATTCACAGTAACTTTCTTGATGTTGTAGGAAATAGTTGATTAATCTTCTAAAAAATGAAATAACCTTGATATAAATAATGTTGTTTTTAATTGCATTTTTTCAATCATATATTGATAATTTAAATAACTAAATATGTGTAAGTTAATATATTTCATTAAATTATATTTTTGGTATTAAAATTAATTTAAAATAATGAGAATAATATGTAAATATTCATGTAGAATAAAATGCAACGCGACCGGTTGGAAAAGAAATTTGATTGTTGGTTAACAATATTATAGAGTAAAATAAATTCTATACTAAAGTAGAGATAAGGGCTGGAGATGCTCTAAAAAGAACTGATGGACTTAAAATTTTACTCATCGGTGTAATATACTAACAATGCAATCATCAAATTTTCCATTGTTGTATCAATATATGTTCATTATGTGTGTTGATCTAATAATAAAATACTCAACATGAATCTATACTTATATAATAAGAATTAACATTTATCCAAAATAGTAGGTCAAATTATGGTCAATGTCGGATTTGCATTAAATAATTTTCAAAACTAGTAAGTTTTTGTCTTTTTCACACTTCTCATTAATTATGTCTTTTTCACACTTCTCATTAATTATGTCATTTTCACACTTCTCATTAATTATGTCCTTTTCACATATCTAATTAATTCATTAATTACGACATAATTATCATAAATCATTCCATCTGAGCTTTTATCGTTAAAATGTATAGCGATCTGTTATGACCTTATCCCATTGATATTTCCATGAAGCGTCCTTATCGCGTTCTATTTGTTGGTAACCACTCTATATCAATAACCGGATATTTGGTTAATGATAGCACACGTCTTTATTTCAAGGAGCGGATATTCTTTGACCTTTAATTAATCTGAACTGATTGCCTTGACTTTTCAATTTTTAAAAACTCTTTTTTAAAATATTTCGACTTAAGATTCGGATTTCATTATACAAGTCATCGGATTGTTTGAATGAAAATGAATGAAAAGAACACCAAAAACAGGTAGCTTTATTCATATAACCAATCCTAAAATATTAGTTTGTTCACCAATCCTAAAATATTAGTTTATTCACCAAAAATATTAGTTTGATTTTTAGGATTTGTCTCTTTTGAATATATTAGTTTGTGATAATGAGGAGTTACCAAATAATCAAACGCATAATGTTGTGTACAATAAGGTTTTTAATAATATATGATTGTTACCGAATTTTTTATGATTCAACAATGTTCCTATGTATTTTAATGATTTCAATTTCGATCCTAATGCACGTGAGGTTATATTATTCTTTCAAATTTTACATACTGTGCATCGCACGGGCTACGTACTAGTTATATGTTAAGACCAATGATAGTATAATAAATTATTGATATGACGCATATAGCTCGAACACGAACCGAAGCTCTCTTAGGTCAACCCAGACCGGAAATCCGTATTTCTTGTTGGATTAGAGGGTTTTTNATGGATTGAATGTTTGGGTCACTAGTCGAGCAACCTTTGAGGTGGTTGAAAAGTTACATGTACTTTTTAGCATCTTATTTCTCATGTACAAGTTTGTAATCAAATTAATCCTAAAGATTATATTAGGCGACTTTTTTCATTAACTTCAAGATAATGTAGGCCCTCAAACATGGAACCTGTTGGGTTTCAGCTTTTTGCCTCATAATAAACAATTCGTAATCAATTAATGGATTATAATATATTACCAATTTGCTTAGTCAATTCGTTGTCTTATATATTGCTTAATTATTGATTTATGATTGGAACTAAATATTTTTTAATCACCATATCAGATCTGAACCAAAAGGTCCCAACAATTTTAAAATAGATTGTAGAGCTTTCGGCCGCAGACAAGTTAAAATAAAAATTACGTGAAAAGAAGATTAGTTGATCTTACAAACTAATTAATGCATTTGTCGTGTAGTGATCTGAATTATTCTTAATTTTATTTTTATTATGATGTCTTAAGAATGTTACTCAACAGAAGAATATAGATAATTATAAATCTTCTAAGTAATAAAGAGACGAAATAGAAAACACTATCAATTATAACAAGACAAAACAACGAAAAGAGGCTTCAAAGTTCAAACATTGTAATTTGAACCCAGAACACAGTCCCTT
>BKCP01010403.1:1446185-1463725 GCA_008636005.1 Striga asiatica
TATTAACAATTTAAATAATATAAAGTGATGTACAGAATAATATTGCATTGTAATATAGAAATAACAAAATAATGAGTAGTAATTATAAGTGTATGAGTGGATGATAGAAAATTATATAAATAAAGGTGTACTAATGAAATTTATAAAATAAAAACAAGTAGGATAAAGAGCCAAAAACTAAAATAAATGAAAATTATATATTTTTTTAATTGGTGGAGAAAATAACAATTCTAAAAACATATCGAATTGCACCTTCACTCCTCACCAATTCCATTCACAAATAGTTTAAATATTAATTCATAAATAGTTCTATTATCTAGAGACATGGTATGTCCCTTGTTAAAGTGGGAGAAAATAAATAATTCAATTAAAAAATTAAAATTAAGATCACGACCAAATTATGAGTTAATCTCTTTTGCTTAACATGTGAAATCATCTAAGGTAGGCCCTAAATAAATTTTTGATCATGCCAAGTTTGAATAATATGTGATCGAACATAAGGATTAGATGTTATATTAATAATACAAAAATTATGTGGAGCCATGATTTTCTTATAAAGTCACCCACCACTTAATGTTTGACATCTGTCCAAATTATATTTATTGCAGGACACGTGTCAATACACTATTGGTGAATAAGTGTGGATGACTCCATAAATCGAGTCATCCGATGGCTCCATAGCAAAACTGTAATAATAATCCCCTAATAATTTGTGATCAAACATAAGGATTGTGTATGGACCATACACAATTCCCTAAAATTATTTCTGAAGGTGGAACATTCGTCCGGTCAGTCCATTTTGATTAGATTTATACCAAGGAATATACCTAAAAATATCTTCTTCTTTTTTGTTGGAAATGAAAAGGTTTCAAAAATAAATATGTATTATGTCAAACGGGGTAAAATGAGTGCGGTCCCACACAAGTGAAGTGCACCATAAGAGGGTTAGCCCAAGTGAGGTTTCATCTCAAAACCAATTGGTGATGGGAGGAGTAGCCTACTAGGCTTATAAATTAGACTAATAAACTAGGCTCATTTACCCTATCAAATCAATGTGGGACAACTCACAAGTGATATTCCAACACGCCCCATCACTTGTGAGTCATTTATCAGCTCGCGCCTCCAACCAGGCCGGGTACAAATTTTCAGCCCACGCCTACAACCAAACCGGGTACTTTTTTTTTTTTTTTTNCTACAACCAAACCGGATACTTTTTTTTCAGCCCAAATAAGTTATATTCCAACATATTAAGAATATAAATTTTAAAAGGTCAATCATATTTCAAAATCATGAAGACCATAATTTGCAACTTTTGACATTTATAAAGTTGCATAGGCCTTCATCATTTATATTCTGTATTTCTGTTGCATAGTCATAGTATTAGGAAAATAAAAATAAAAAGCGCATGTTGGACTATGTTTTTGGTGTAAACCATTGCCATAGAAATAGGCTAAATAGTATTACTCAAGGACTATAGGTGTATATGTGTAATATATATTCTATTTTGATATATATATATATATATATATATATATATATATATATATAACATTGGAAGAAGAAGGAGAAGAATTATAATACAATTAAAATGTCGTGTGGTTGTGCAATTATAAAGCTCATGTATAATTTGTAAATAAATATTGTTTAAATTGTTAGTTGTGGATAGAGCCGTTAAATGAAATGATACGACTCATATAAAACTCGTTAAGTTAACAAGTCGAGTTTTGGTAAAAATATTTTTTATGTAAATCGATTCGTCAAGTTTCGAACTCCGTAATAAATGAGTTAATTTTTTATATCAAAATTTAAAACTCGTACTCCATAATAAATGAGTTAATTTTTTATATCAAATTTCAAAATACAGTAGCATGCATATATCAATACATTTATTAGGTAGAGAAATTAATCTCGACGCAATTTAGTTTAAATTTTTGTTATGCAGATTAGATAAGCTTAATTTGTTGTTCCCAAACAGCAGCACGAAGTCCAGAGTTTTGTTGGCTAGTTTTCAATAAAACAATCTTAAATTTAGATAAATAAATATAGAGGAATTTACACCCTATACTATCAAATGTATTTTATATTACACATTTACACTTAATTAATATTTATTTGTAAAGATACCAAATCACCCCAACATAATTGCATATATACTAGAATTCAAATTTAAGTCAATTAATCTTTTAATTAGGGAAGGAGAGATTACACGGGATTTTATACATTAACTCTCCTTCTATCCTCTCTCCTCTCTCCCTATTCCTTTCTTTTCTTTTTTCTTCTTGTTTTTATCCGGCCAATTTTGTTCTGGTTTTTATCCGGCCAATTGCCACCCATATTCACGGCCAACGCCCCGAGGAAGGGAACTAATCGGAGAGCCCAGACGCCGCCGTCGTTGCACGAAGTGCTGGCGTAGGCATTTACGAACTGAATGTTGAGGTCGATGGAGGTGAGGATGGGAAGCCCAGCCTCATCCGACGCTCGGGCCAGGTGGAAGGTCACAGGGAGGCGGCCCCCGGCGGAGCCCGGCGTGGCGTTTGTGATGAAAGATCATAGGGCCTTCGCTTTTGAATCGTTCATTTGCAGAGATATTTTTGAAGGGTTTGATAGCCCCAATTTTTCGATCGAGGGTGACAATTTGTTTCCGTCCGGCGAATTTTGGTAGGGATGAATTAAATGGGGACAGATAGATGCGACATGATATTTTAGAATTTTGGAATAAAGTTCATTTGTTTTACCAAGTCTCGCAAAATGTATCATTTGTCCAATGAAGTTTTAGTTTGTATTTTACTTAGTCTTGCAAAAATACTAATTGTGGTGTGAATAATCAAGAATCATACCATGTTTTTTTTCAACACTTCCGATTTGTAGTCTGCTTAGTTTTGTGAATGTATGTTTGTTTTTTCTGAACAATGTTTCATTTATAGTTTATGTTTGGTATATTAGAAGATTTTTTTGTTGAAAACATATTTGACAAACCATACACTATTTTTTTTTTGGTGTATATGTATGGTTTATATGCAGTATATGTTTCGTGTATAGGCATAAAGTATATGTTCATAGCAGTATTTTAGAAGTTTTTTTTGTAAATTGTTCAGTATATGTTGTGTATATATGGAGTATATGTTCAGTATATTAGAAGTTTTTTTTGTAAATTGATTTTTTTCTATTGTTGTTGTGTATATGTATGGTTTATATACTTTTATGTATAAAAGAAAAAAAAAAGGAAGATATAATTTTTTTGATGGAAGTCATTTTTCTTTATTGCAACATATACTGAATAAATACTAACATAAACGCAAAATATACCACCTGACAGCTGCGTCAATTAAGGAATTCTAACTGCGCACATATACTGAATATATACTAACATATACTGAAAATATACCACCTGACAGCTGCGTGAATTCAGGTCCCGAATTAAGGAATTAAATGAGTCAGTTATTTATTTTCATTTCTCTCTCTTATGAGTCAGCTATAATTAAGGAGCTATAATTAAGGATGGAGCGTTTTATTTATATGGTTATTTATATGAGGTACACTTCTAATAAAATCCTATATTTTAGGTATAGATGTAATTAAATTTATTCCACTAGTAAAAATGCAATATCTTTCAATTCTTACGGGAAGAGTGAAAATTTCCCTATAGAGGAATTTGACATGAGGAACAAGGAAAATTATAAAGCCCAAGAGAGGGAAAAAGCCCATGTAAAAAAAAGGGCTTTTAATTGCTAAGCCCAAGAATGGAAAAAAGCCCACGAAATAACCTAAATTTGTTAAAGCTGTGGCACGTGTAGCTCAAGTTCACTTCACTTTCCCACATCGGAAAAACAGAAATAAAACAAAGTTTATATAATACTATGCCTCTGTATCGACGAGGACGACCTTACTTGAACAGGATATGTTCTATAGGATCATATCTCTTTACCTTGAGATATAAAGAGACAACTACCTGAGCGTGATTAACAGACTTTTTGTGCTCGTAGGCCCTTTGGGTTAGGGTTGGTATTTTTTCATTTTTTGACCAAAAACCGAACTGAATCGATGTGAAAATAAACCGAATTAAATCGAACCATGTGTAACCGAAAATCGGTTACCGAAATGTTATCGGCCCGGTAATACCGGGCCAAAGCGTGATTAACAGACTTTTTGTGCTCGGTCGTGGGCCCTTTGGGTTAGGGTTGGTATTTTTTAATATTCAATCTGCCGTTCAGTCCTTCGTTCATCAATATTCAATTCAGTTCACTTCAGATTTAATTCAGATCGCCGTTCACACCCTCACTGCTTCACGACTTCGTTCATCAATCTGCCGTTCATTAGTCGTTCACGGTTCACCTCACCTTCGATCGCCTTCTTCACCAACACACCTTCACCGCTTCTCGGCTTCAGCTTCAGCGACTCACCTTCGTGTCAGCCGTGCCCCAGGTAATTATCTGTTTATTTGGCATTTTTAGAGCAATCTGGAAAGAATTAACTTAAGATATCTTAAAGTCTTAAACTGATTTTGTATCCCCTTCAATTTATGTTGGTGTTCTGTTACATGGCTGCTGCTAGGGCTGGTATTTTTTGACCGAAAATCGAAAACCGAATCGAACCTAACCGATGTGAAAATAAACCGAACCGAACCGCATCATGTGTATCGGTAACCGATTTTCGGTTACCGAAATGTTATCGGTTCGGTATCGGTTCCGACCCCATAAGGGTATATATAAAAAAAAAATACTACTTTTGAGTTTTGAATAGATATATTAATATTAGTTAAATAAAATAATTTGGTCTTAAATTATAATTAATTAATCTAATAAAAAAGGACGGATAATATTAGAGCACATTTGGTTTCTAAGATGGGATTGGACAAAATTAATTTTTGGTATAAGATTATACTGTTAGGATTAAAATAATAAATTGTTTGTTGTCCTTGATTTGTGTTGTTTCAAACTTTGGATAAAATAAATACGTACCTTTGGTTGGGCAGATAAAAAGGTAGATTAAAATCCAATTGACTAAAGTGCCCCTAAAGCCTTTTTAGCATTTATGAATTATTTTATTATTAATTGTTAGCATCTGTCAATTTTCCCTTAAGCCTGTTTAGCATCTGTCAATTTCCGTCTTTGTAGGCGAGAAGCCGGCGTAAATCATTCCTTCCTACTGCTTTGAGGATCATCAATAATCTCTCACAGTTGATGATGGGCTTCACGAGTGTAAGCACGATGACAATTCATCTCCTGTCAAGTTTATTGACGACGATGCAACAATCACTTCTGCCCTATCAAATTCTAATTTAGAGATATTGTTTTATTATTGTTGAAGAAACATATTTTGTACTGCGAAATTCCGAAAAGAAAAAACCACAGATCAAAAAGAAAAAAAACACAGATCAAAAAGAAAAAACCACAGATCTGCAAACAAAAACGACAGATCTGCAAAAACCACAGAAGAAAAAAAAAACAAAAGAGAACGAAAACACATTATTTCGGATCGAAAGGACGACCAGACCTGTTCTCTCGAGATTTCGTCGATTGTTCGTGTTGAATGAGCAGGAGAGAGAGAGGTATACCTTTTTTGCAAACTTTTGAGGGCTAGTTGGTCATTTAATCACAACAGCACTGTGCAGATGATCTCAATCTCGGGGGGGAGGCCGAGATTATTTTGTCGCCAATACTCAAGATAAATGGGATTTTATCTCGGGCCTAAGATTAATATGCGGGCCCATATCATGTATACCAAATATAAGATAAGCCCAGATAAATGGGGCTATCTTATCTAATCCCCCAAACCAAATGTGCTCTTAAGGTATTAACTAGGGCTGGGCTTCAAATTTCAATCGCCTCCTTCAAAATCAGAAATTCAGCATCGACACATCGTTCATCAGTTCACTTCAGGAATTCATATCGCCTCCTTCACCTCGACCAGTTCTGCACCTTCACGGCTTCACCTTCGCCTCACCTTCAGATCGCCTCACCTTCACCTGGGAGTTCAATCCGTCAATCGTTTTACTTAAAAAAAATAAGAAAAAATGAAGTGGACAAGAACAAAACAAAAAAAAAAAGTTGTGTAAATAAATAAAAATCACGTATTCCGAGAATACGTTTTTTTTATAATTTTCATTGAAAAACGTATTTGCATAATACGTTTTCATTGAAACACGTATTCTCAGAATACGTTTTTTAATGACAATTTGTAAAGAAAACGTATTCTCAGAATACGGGTTTTTAATTTTGGTCCAGATTTTTTTTTTTACTTTTATTTGTGTCCACTTGTGTTTTTTTTGTTTTTTATATATAAATTTCCCATCAATCGTTCATTAGTCGTTCATCTCACCTTCACTTCAGAATTCAGTTCGCCTCTTTCACCGACACACCTTCACGGCTTCAGCGACTCACCTTCGCGACTTCAGCCGTGCCCCAGGTAATTATTTTCAAACCCGATAATTATTTTCAATTTTGTTTCAAAAGAAAACACAAAAATCAAAACTGGGATGTGGGCAGGGTGGCCCGTTGAGTTGATTCGACCAGACAGAAGCATAATCCTAGACCCTAGTCTTCCTCCATCCATGGATTGTTCATTCATGAGCCTTCCTTAGTTGTTCACAGCTCACTGAAAATTCATACCCTTCTTTTCTTTAGATATAAGGGCTTGGAAAACGGGTTCCAACTGTGATGCGTGAATGAAATGGATTATCATTATTCGTATTAGTGGCTTTTTTTCATACCCTTCCTTAGTTTTTTTTTTCTTCTTTCCATCTGCCTAATTTCGGTTTTTGTTTCGGTTCTTATCGGTTTAAACCGAAACCGAACCGTCTTATCGGTAACCGATTTTCGGTTACCGACCTCTTATCGGTTCGGTTTCGGTTTCAATATTAGTGAAACCGAAACATATCGGTTCGGTTTCGGTTTTATGTTATCGGTTCGGTTACCGAACCGATACCACCCCTAGCTGCTGCTGTTCAATTTATTTTGTGTTGTGATTGGTATTCAATTTATTTTGTGTTGTGATTGGTATTCAATTTTTTTGTAGCCATGTTTTGATTGGCTGCTGATGTTCAATTAATCCATGCTACTGTTCAATTCATCCGTGCTGCTCTGTTACAAGTTACATGGCTGCTCTTGTTCTTTTTGTTTTTTTTGTTTTTTTGCAGAATTGCTGCTGTTACTTAATGAGCTGCTGCTGCTCTGTTAATTAATAGCTTCGGTTTTTTTCGGTTTATTATCGGTTAAACCGAAACCAAACCGTTTTATCGGTAACCAAAAAGTCGCTTACCGAATGTTTATCGGTTCGGTTTCGGTTCGCAAAGTAGTGAAACCGATAGTGTTCGGTATTAGGTTATCGGTTCGGTTACCGAACTGATAACCCTACTTTGGGTCAGTAGAGGATCGTTCTTGGTTGGCCTTGGCTAGCCAAGATGGTCTGGCAGCTGTCTGACAGACTATTCTTTTTCTTTTTTCGTGATTTTTTTAATCAGAAATTACATATGTCAGCAATATTTGATAAAAGGTCAAATATTTCATGAAAAATTCCTTCCCTCTTGCATGCATATCACTTATCAGGAGCCGTTTTTTCTGCATACATAATCTCAAGGATAACTCTTGGAGAAAAATGTGTTCTATGCTCTACGATATCTATATTCTTCAGACACAAATAAAAATGTGTTTTATTATGGAAACTTAAATCTGAATAATGGTTGTAATAAATAGTTAATTGTAGATTGAATGGTTAAATTAAATAAGCAGATCACGAGTTTGTTCGTCTTTGTTAATACTTGAATTCGGTTTGGCATGTAAAAATCTGATTCTTTTACATAATTTTTATTGCTCAGTTTGTTAAGACTCGAGCTCGATTCGTTGCTACTAATAAATAAGTTGAGCTCAACTCGAATTGTTAAATGAAACAAGTGGCTCGTGAGCTCGTTTGGTCTCCTTAATGCTTTAATTCAGTTTGATCACTTGTTTGATAAACGAGTCACGCTCTTGTTAAAGCTCGAAATATATAATTTTCTATATCTCAGTTGTCTAGAGTTCGAGATCCTAATATCTAACTCGACTCTTTAACCAAATGAGACGATAAACAGCTTGAACTTTAGTTCAGCACATTTGAAACTCGAGCCTTAATAATTAGTCGAGGCAAGCCAAGTCGAATCGAGCCCACAAAGAGCTGATTTAGGGGTGTAAACAAGTAACCGACTAATTAACTAAAAGTATCAGTAATCGAGCTCGAATTCTGTTATTTATCGATATTTACGAGTCAAATTTGAGCCTTAACGAGTCGAACTAAAGAAAAGTATGAAAAAAATTATAATTTTAAAGCTTTAACGAGATGAACCTAGTCTCACTTGTTAACTAATCGAACTTCCAACAAACTCGAGCTCATGTTGTTTGAGTCAAACTCAAACTTTAATGAGTGCAACCCAATTTACTTTCTTTTTTCTTTGGGTTTCCCTGTCTTGGATTCATTTATGTTGTAATGTGTTTTATGAATTATTTTTTATTCTTTTTCTTTGGTTGCTGACAATTAATTATAAACAGAAAAATGTATGATGAACTTTGGTTTCTATTTGCATGCAATTTTGAGCAGGTTGGAGGCTTGGAGCATGTAAGGTTAATGATATAAATTCTTTCTTAGTGTTGGGCTTGGGTTTAGATTTTTACTATAATGAATAATGATATGAAATGATAGGGGATAGTACAATATTGGAAAAAGTCCATTAAAAGTGTAACAAAAGCAAATTATATTTTTGTCATGTATATGAATTATTATTTTGGACTAAAATATTTTGCTAATAACATTATTGTGCTAATAATAATACTCTACAAACAAAAATGAAAAAAATAAATAAATAAAAGAAGTAGATCTAATTAAGGAGAAGAAGGGCTTAAAATCACTTTTGGTGCAATTTGATAAAAATTATCCAATTTTGTTTCCTTGTACATATATTTAAAAAAAAAAATTGTGATTGAATATAATTATTATTAAAAAAGAATTTGTATTCATTCTATTTTTATTTTTCTTCTTCTCAATCTTATCAACATAATATGAAAATATAAATCAAATCAATACTGACTCATTTTTCCAATAAATTTACTCTCAAATCTTCTATAATTAGTATTTAATATTTTATATCACATTTATTTTTCTTAACTTTTATTTCGTATCTATTCATAAACTTTAAAAAATTTATTACTTTAATCCTTTGTCACTTTGACTATCAATTTTTTTTTTCTCTAAAATAATCTATATCTAGTTGAAAATCATTTAAATATTTTCTTTTTCTTTTGTTTTTTTAATCTCCAACAAGACCTTATAAAGTAGAAATTCTTCTGAGTTTTCCAGATTAAAAAACACTCTTTAACTCAAACCCGTCTGAGTGAACTCGCTCAGTTCTAATGGCAAATCCATCTACACTGGCTGGTCTTCCTTCCACCAAGCCACGGCCACCCATTACTCACGTTATCTGGCGGTGATGTGCTCCTGCACTTGAACCGGCTTCCCTCTGCTCCCTGACCGCTCAGAGACCTGCAAAGACGCCGGGAGGTGTTCCCGGCGGTAAACATCCGACGCTCATGTCAGTATGAGATCAAAGAAGATAGAGGAAAGCTGTGTATAGAATTTAAGGTGTGTAGATTGATTAACCTTACCTCATCCAATGATTTACCTATTTATATGAAGTTATTAGCTTGTTCCATACGCTTTGCTCTTCGCCCGTCAGATCACTTATTCTATTTTGATCCCGACGGTACACGTGTCCCCCTAGATTACTTTTTGTAATTACAATATCAGCTTGATTTTTACCTGTCATGACGAGCTCCTTCTAAACCCTACCTATATTCTCCGTGCCAAGCTGCTACTGTTCCTGTAGTGCCGAGCCGCCAATAATCTTTGTTGGGCCGAGCTCCTATCAACTTCATAAGGCCGAGCTCCTATCAACTTCATTGGGCCGAGCTCCTATCAACTTCATTGAGCCGAGCTGCTAATAGTCTTTGTTGGGCCGAGCTCCTATCAACTTCATTGGACCGAGCCTCATCTGACCGAGCTCGTATCAACTTCATCGGGCCAAACTACCATTAGCCTTATTTGACCGAGCTCCATTCACTCTTATTGAACCGAGCTAATTATCACTGGTTCACCGGGCTATGACTACATGTTATATCATCTAGTCCCCCTATATCAAATAAGCTATTGTTCATTAAACCAAATAGACTTGTTTGATAATCCAGCGAATGGCTAAACTGCCCTAACCATACTCGAGAGGGACTATATCAAATAAGCTATTGTTCATTAAACCAAATAGACTTGTTTGATAATCCAGTGAATGGCTAAACTGCCCTAACCATACTCGAGATATACACATCATCGAGCTCCTACTCTTAAAATATCACAATTGTCTGCGATTGCACATTCTATGTTGAAGATTGGTTCATCTCCCGTGTACCGCGAAGAAAGTTGTGTAGTTGATCCCAATCACAAATAGAATAGCAAGAGTCAACTAACAAAAGAATCAAAACTTGCAGGTAAACGACTTCATCTTCCTTACTGAATCAGACTTCTCGCCCTAAACTAATAGCCACACACATCATACATACAAGAATCTATACTCAAAAATTCTCTCTTAAGAGAATCAATCCTGTGAACATTTATGAAATACTTCTATATGATATTCAAGCTTTGATCCAATTTCCCAGCTCAAGCTTCTTGAGTTGGACTCCCTACAAGCACTTCAATAGACGTCATCTCTGGCCGCTAGGGCCTTGTCCGTTTAGCTACACCGTCTACGAAGACCGAGCTTTCCTGTCCAAGTCGGCCGAGTATCTTGCAACGTTGCTAGATCTTTTTCCTTAAGTTTATTTGTTGAATTAACAAGGCAAAATGCCTTTCCACTTTATTCTATTCTGAGATTTTTGATTATTACTAGGAATATTCCTATATACTCTAGTAATATTCCTATATACTAATGTATGGTAAAGATGTTCTCTTGCCAAGACTTTTTCAAAAAAATCGTTTCATAGTAGAATACTATAGAATAAAAACCATAGATTAGAATGTCTATGGACAAGTAGAACCGATGACTATTCACGAGGATTTTGTCTTTCCCAGAGGGTCCGCTATTATCCAAGCCATTAAAAAGGTTTGGCTGTCTGTGCGGCGTGGGGTGCGGTGGTCCATTGGCGATGGAGCTACTGTTCGATTTTGGAGGGACAATTGGACGCACAGCCCCCATCCAAGCGCATAAAGACAGAGCAACGAAAAGACCTATAGCTAACATCAAGCATACCAGCCCGGTCCAGTCTTCGGTTTGTTCAGTAAGCTTCGTAGCCGGTGCAGCTAAACAAACTCTACTGTGAAAAGAAAAGCCCGGACTGAGCTTCAGTAGCTTCGATCAGTTCAGAGCTTCGAAGCAGGAAGTCTTCCTACTGTTAAAAGACAAGTTTCGCCCGGTCCAGTTGCTAAAGCTTCGGTGTGTTCCGTCACATCAGTCCTCAGTGCTAAGAGAAGCTCGCTCAGTCTTCGCTCTTCATCAGGTAGATCAGCTGGTTAGAGCAACGTCGCTCGGTCAACCTGGAGGTCTTATCCGGGATGAAGTTGGCCTGTGGAAGGTGGGGTTTTCATAAACTTTAGGCTCTAGTGCCTTTACCTACTGAAATAAGCTTCAATTTGAGTGCAGTGCGCTGAGAGGGGCTCGCTCGTGTAGCTTCGGAGTCTTATTCTTTTGGGTAAAGCGGGACGGTAGACCAAAAGCACCGCATACCCCTTCACTAGCTGCTTCCTTCCATCGTGCTAGCGAAAGAGATTGATTTTTAGGTATTCCGTAGCTAATGGCAAATTGGCCAACAAAGAATTTCTCATTGAATTAATCATAGGAAAATGCTTTAGTTAAACAACTATACTTGGTCAAGAGCAGGGGAAGTAACTCTTTTCTTTGTCACGTCATGAAGTTGAATGTGGGATAAGCTTTTCTCCCTTCTCTCATCGGGATCGACCTCCTCACTTCCAGAAAGCCGTTGAGCGTATGTGTCGCCGGAGACTTTGGTAGAACACCCGGCTCTTCTCTCTTGGGAGCTCTATGACATCATTTTCCGGCGATAGTTAATAATAATTTTTATTAAATTATATAATAGTTAATATTAAAATTAGTAATTATATTTTACAGTAAAAAGTTATATAAGATTATATTTTACACTAAAATCAATATTATATTTTTTTTTATATGATTAACCAATTGTTTTTTAAATAAATTATTTATTTTATGTCATAGTAAAATTTCTTAAACTTACATAAGCAATTGTTGTAATAAATTTAACATTTTTCAGCTAATTAATTGGTTATCATGTTACAAAATTATATATTTATTACATTTTATTCAATCAATATAGTGATTCGTATGCAATCAAATCGTATATACTATACATTTTAACTAATAATCAAATTTTAAAATATAATGCTATTATCTAATTTAAAATTTGAATACTATATGCATAAATATAAGTTTGTAATATTAATGTTTGAAATATAATATTATTATTTAATATATAATTTTAATATTATATGCCTAAGATAATCTATAATATTTAATTTTATTTACATTTGTGCAAATGGATAGTCGTATAATACTCCATCCTTTTTTTAATAAATGTCGTTTTGAAAAGTCGTACAGTAATTAAGAATATTTTTTTTGCCAATAATAACCCTCATTAATGAGGATAGAGAGATGTTTTGAGAAAAGATGAAGAGTGAATACGAAAAGACGTAGTGTATTTATTAGGTAATAATGGAAAATTATGTACAAAAGATCAAAAACGTCATTTATTCAGTCAATTGTTGATAAAGTCACAATGACATTTATAAAAAAAAGGAGGTAGTAGTAATTAACTAAATGTTGGGGTTTTTTTTCTTCGACACGCCGCACGTCCGCACCAGCAACCGTCCTCCTCGACACGCCTCGCGCCTCCCCGTCTTCGAGACACCGGTCCGACGCCTCGCCGTTTCCGACGCATCACCGCCTCGACGCTCCGCGTCCCCCGCCGACTCGAGCTCGACGCCGACTCCACTTTGCAGATTTGGAAGGTAATTACAATTGAAGATAAATTCATTTTTCTCTGTGTTTACAATTGAAGATAAACTTATTATTGGTAGGTAACAATGAATGTTTGATTTGGTTGTTCAATTTGTACACTGTTGTTTATTCTTTGAACTGTGAAACTTTAATTGAGGTAATACACTGAGTTTGATTGAGGCAATATCCAGTTCTTGGGGTTTCATTTTGAGGGGGCTTATGAAGACTGAACTCTCTATGCTCGGTGCCTTTTATCCTAAACCTGGAAACATGTTGTAGGCTCGCCCCCAGCAAGGCCCATGTTGCAGGCAAACAAACGGGCGGGCCAGGTGGGGCGGCCTTCCTGGACCCGTGGCAGGTCACGGGCCAGGTCGGGCGCGGGCGGAGGGTCGCGGGGCAGGTCCGGGTACTGAACTACCCGGCCCAACCTGCCCCATTGCCATCCCCGTGCTTGAAGGACACTGAAAATACTAAGATTTGGATAAGGTATAACTAAATTGAGCTCTTGAAAGTGATAGCTAATGCAAGCCTTGTTTGTTTTAGATGTCAGGAAACAAGACTGTGGTTGGGCTTTCATGGGAACCTAATTTGGCTGTGTTTTCATCCACCGGAAAGGAAAAATGCCCTGAAACTGAAATCAGTGCTCTGTACAAACCCAATTCTGAGCTCGTCGATGGTCTTTTTCTTCCTCCCAATGACCCCAGAAAGTTAAACAAACTGATCAAGAAACAAGTCAAGGACACTGCTGGAAAAAATTGGTACTTAAGTTCTTTGTCCCTCTGCAGTTTTCATCTCATCATTGACTTTTATGTTTTTACGGAGGGAATTGTTGACCTAGTGATGTGTATTTGGTGTTGTATTTTTGATAGGTTTGATATGCCTGCTCAAACCATGACACCGGAGTTGAAAAAAGATCTACAGCTTCTGAAGGTGCTGTTTTTTCCTTCCTTTTTCCTTTTCCTTTTAAAGATTTGAAGGTGCAGTTAATTGATTGATTCCTTGTGCAAATTTCCATTTTCACAGTTTATTAATTCATTTGTGTAAATGCACTGTTATTTAGCATTGTAAGGTTGCTTGAATAGTTGAATTTCAGAGCATTGATAGCATTAGGATCACTGCATGTAAAATTTTCTCTCTGTGTGAGAGAAAGAGTGAGTGTAAAAACATGCTGATATCTAGTGAATGCGTCTTGGATAGAGCACAGGACAACACTGTCTGAGCAGATCGAATGTATGATCTATAACTTGTAATTGGCATTATCATAATTTGGTGACAGAAAATTAAATTACTATTTATATTGTTATAAGTAGACTGCAGACGGCAAGATTTACCTGAGTAGTGTGTACCTGAGTTCCTGCCTCTCGTGTCTATTGTCATTAAATTGGAATAATAATATTTCTCTACGCGTAATGTGAAGTTTTGATCTTGGCAGTTGAGGGGTGCCCTAGATCCGAAGAGGCACTATAAGAAGGGTGATTCTAAATCCAAGACACTGCCCAAGTATTTCCAGGCAAGTCTCTAAATGTGATTTCTAACAGTAAAACTTTTTTAACTGAGTTCGGCTACTTTAGGAGTTGAATGCTGGAGACTCATTTGCTTATTTATCAGGTGGGCACTGTGATAGAGTCTGCAACAGAGTTCTTCACTGGCAGACTTACTAAAAAGGAGAGAAAGGCAACCCTTGCTGATGAGCTGCTTGCTGATAGTACCCTTGGTGATTATAGGTGTGTTTCTGTCTAGTATTTTCTAGAAAGTGAACAATGCTTGTCCTTGATTCATTGAAGAGTAATTATAAGACTGAATCCCTACCCGGCCTAGTGTGGTTTCAGAATGAGGAATTCTTTTTAATCTTTTGCGAGAATTACAAAAATTGCTCCCAAAGTTGAACTACTTACAGAAAAATACTAGCTGTCTCCAAAATTATAGAGGATACTCCTGAGTTTTAGTTTGCTGTCAAACCTACGGCTAACTGTAATGTAATGTAAGAATGTGAGAGGGGTGAAATGTTATTTCATATGAAGGGAGTCATCTTTGACCAAACAAAAATAAAAAAAATCTTTATTTTTTGGGTTGTTATTTTTTTGTGGTTCTGCACAAGGTTACTTTTTGTGATCAACTGTAACTCTTTTTAATGTTGTAGCAGTGTTAAAATACATGCAGCTAGTCATGGCATCATGCTTTTTGGACCTCTGATTTTTATTTTTAATTTGAATAGTTGTTTCCTTACACATTCTTTTATGCAGAAAACGCAAGGTTCGAGAGATTGAAGAGGCAAACCGGCCTGCTGGGGTGGACAAGTGGAAGAGAAGCAAGTCAAAGAAGCATGCAAAGGGCAGGAAAAAGGTGGTAAACAGCTAAAATAGGTGCACACTCAATTAACCATTTTCCGAGGTTGGATATATACCCTTTTGTTTAGCATGAGGTTAAGAGAGGTTATGTTGGTTTACTCTGTTTATGAGTCTGTCTGGTGAATTGGGATTATACCCATCTGTTTTCGGATGAGAACATGATGTTCTTGTTGTAATTCTGTTATTCACTATAACCATTTTGTTATTGGTATATTATTTATTTATTTATGCAATGGATATGGATGGACTAAATATCAGGTATTTCCTTTGTTATCCCCTGTATTTCTTGTCAAATCATACAAGATATGAAAATTCTGCAGCTGATGATAGTGTACCCATTTATGTCTTGATTGATTTGTTGCCATGAAAAACAGCACCACCACCACAAAAGGATGTTCGCTACACCACAAAGAGACTTGCTAAATTTTGATTCTTTCGTTACAACATTCATAAAACCGTTGACAAAAGCGATTGTGTTAAAAAATCAAGCATTTATCCTAAGATTCAACCTCCTCAACCATAGAGAGTGAAGCATCATATGGAACACATCATATCTCTTAGGCGGATCATTCACCAAGAAATGTCGTTGCACTTGCTTCACCCCACGATGCAAAGCCTCGTACTCATCTTCCCCTATCCTCGTTAAGATCCTCTTCAAATTCGGCAGCTCGTCCACTGAAACCGTAACCGAAAATCGGTCCCAATCCAGCACGTTGCTAAATGGCAAAATGTAGTTCTCGGATACCAAGACAGGCACGCACTCTGCATATATGGCCTCTGGAACCCTCGGGCTTGCCACCTCGTACCCACTCGGGCACAGGCAAAACTTGCTACTCTCCATCATCTCTTTGTACGAGTTACTATTTTTATTGCTAGGGCTCAATAACATAATTTAATGGAGAAATTAAGGTAGGCACCATAACCTTTCCAACCATATAGTCCTGCAAACTTATCATCATAACAATCTGCATCAACTATAAAAGAAAGGACCATAGTTGTATATGTGTAATATATATTTCTATTTTGATGTACTAGTAAAGTGCACGTGCATCGCACGTGGCGCCGAATGTTTTTTTTGCCGATTAAGTTTAGTAAAATAAATTAATTAATTTATTAAACATATCATTGCAGGAACAAAATAAAATATAGAACAAATAAGCTAGCTCCTAATGTATTTTTTTGTCCAAATATGACATAACGATGTACTAATATAAAAAAAATAAAATAACATATTACAACCCCGGCAAAAATACATGAAAAATGAATCCATATTTTTTTTAAAAAAAAGACACTAAATAACTAAATAAAGACAATGTATATTATAAATGCATTAGTTCTTTTTTTTTTATTTATGTTTGATTATTCAAGAGTGATTTTCTTTCATTTTAGTTTTGACGTTCTCATAATAAAAACATTCATACCGATTCGAATTCTATACATCAATAGGCAATTTCTTCTTAAGTCATTAGGCAAAAAGTCTACTTTATTCAAACAATGCAAAATATTTTGTCCAAATATATAGTCAAATCCTATGATTATGATCTTTATAAAGTATTGCTAATAACAATTAATGAATATCTCTGTGAAATAATCAACCGTGTCACTAAAATTGCTGATATTATTTTTTTTTTAAACTACTACATTATTCTCTCTCCATATAGACAGATTGATACCTCTCCCATGGGGTGAGAATGAGTTTTATTTCCAAATAAAAGTTGACCTTTCAAAATATTGGTTACATATACTTCTCCCGAGACGCTAAATTATTTTTTTAAATCATCACACATTACATGAAGACTAAATTATTTTTTGAAATCATCATACATTAAATGAAAGTATATACTCTGGAGTACTTGCACATATGTTCGAGCACAATACTCCAATAAAATTGTAGATATTTCTATCAAAATATAATAACTTCATTCAAAAATTCAAAAATATTTTTATCATGCTCCGACATTTCTTTTTCAATGTTATTTATTTTGAAGATAGACGAACTATATAATATGTTGGTTGCAAATTATTGAGCAGCTTGGTTGATCCAATGATTTCAAACGCTTTTATTGTCCAAATTTTTGCATCAATCATAAAGTTTTAAAAATTTATGATAAATATCTTTTCTTGATTCTTTAACAATGAAAAAAAAAANC
>BKCP01010403.1:1472627-1491575 GCA_008636005.1 Striga asiatica
TTTGAGTAGTTATTAGGTCACGAACTGCAATTTCCTTTGATTGGCAGTATCTCAATGGGGATTGGTTGAGCGGAGCTACAATGTTGAGCGTTTAGGAAAGAACCTAGTGGAAAGTCAAGCCCTTTTCATCATTGCTTAGAAAACTTAATATTGAAGCAGAAAAAGTATGGCATGTGGGAAAATGTTGTATAAGATGTTGTCTGTTGGGTGGGTTATGGCTCACTCTATGAAATTTCTCCACCACTCCTATGTCCTATCTATCCATTTCTGGATATGTCTGCATATGTTTTTTTGCAGGAATGCACACGATGACAATATGACCATAGTGAACTCTCATGCAAAATAAAAGACGCCTAAACATTATTTGTTCAACTTCAATTAGCTTATTAGCCTTTGCAGAGATTCATTGCTTGTAATGTATATCAGATAATCAAATCCCGATTCTGGCAAAAGATACTTATCAGCACCCGCTGCAGAAGCTGAAGCGTGTGCACTGGTGGATTCTGGTCGTCCTCAACATAACATTCCTCCTCGTGGGCCAAGCTGCTGCTGTCCTCTTGGGTAGATTCTATTACGAGAAAGGCGGAAACAGTAAATGGATGGCCACTTTAGTCCAGACAGCCGCTTTCCCGGTTCTCCTCGTGCCCTACTTTTTCCTGCGTGACGAGCCTCAGCCTCTGTTGGCCCCACCTTCGTTGCTCGTTTTAACTGCAGTATACATCGTGATTGGGGCCGTGGTTGCTGGAGACAACATGCTCTACTCTGTTGCCCTCTCATACCTCTCGGCCTCCACTTACTCTCTCATCTGTGCCACCCAGCTGGCCTTCAACGCCATCTTCTCCTTCTTCATCAACCGCCAAAAGTTGACTGCCCTCATATTCAACTCGGTGGTCATCCTCACTTTGTCGGCCGTCCTTCTTGGCATCAACGAGGACTCGGACAGGCCTTTCGGGGTCACCACCCGCAAATACATAACTGGGATCATCACAGCCGTTGCCGCCAGTGCCCTCTATTCTCTCCTGCTGTCCGTAATGCAGCTGACGTTCGAAAAAGTCTTGAAGAAGGAGACTTTCGGGGTCGTTCTTGAAATGCAGATGTACACTGCGGTTGTGGCGACTTGTGTGGCGGTCGTGGGTCTTTTCGCGAGCGGGGAATGGAGGAGTCTCGGGGGCGAAATGGGTAATTTTGCGAGCGGGAGGTTCTCGTACGTGATGACGCTCGTTTGCACGGCAGTGTCGTGGCAGGTCTGCTCGGTGGGGGTCGTGGGCTTGATCTTCGTGGTCTCGTCACTTTTCTCGAATGTCATTAGTACTCTCTCGCTGGCCGTCACGCCGATAGCATCGTTGCTCGTTTTCCATGATAACATGAATGGTGTGAAGATTGTTGCCATGTTGATGGCGTTTTGGGGATTTGGGTCTTACATCTATCAGAATTATATTGACGATCTAGAGTTGAGGAAGAATATGAGGGGTGGTGATGATGTTCCGTAATCATTCTTTTGCTCTATACATACTGTCAAAGAATGTTGGATTTCATTGTTTTTTTTTTTTACTATGAGGTCATAATTGAGACAGTTTGATTGTTAGTATATTGTGATTTGTGATAGTTTTTGCTCCTCGTATGTGCTGTTGGTTTTTGGATTATAAAACAAGTTCTGAGAATCTTAACGAGGGTATCAACTATCAAAGTTATGTTCTTACCGATGTTTGATTGATGAGTGTTGAGTTGAAAACTATATATTTATTCAGCTTTAGTTCAAACAAACAATTTCATGCAGGTGGTTTCGTAATATACACATATACGTAGTTGGTTTCCTTCCCCATTGGAGTTGATAGGTTAACTTATTGCTTTTTCATTTTATTACTTTACTCGTTATATCATAATGTTGTTTCTAGTACAAGGTGTTGCGTCTATATTGGTGAATTTGATGGAAAGACTGAAAGCTGCTGATTTGGTTCATATTGATAAACAAAGTTGTTTGATGGGAAAAATGCAGTTTTCTCATAGTTGTTTCATTCCTTAAATAATTAGAATACAGTGCTAAAATTAAGTGTGTGTTGAAGAAGAGGAATTAAGTGTCACTTAATATAATTTGAATATACTGAATAGGTATTTGGAGGAGCAATTATAATGAACGGTACAACTTTACTAGGTCGGATCTAGAGTTGCAAACGAGCCGAGCCCAGTCGAGCATTGGCCTTATCGAGCAGGATTAATTTTTTTTTTTCAGTTGCTCGAGTTCGAGCTCGATTTTTGAGGCTCGAGCTCGACTCGCACTCGAAATCAAAATGTTCGAGCTCGGCTCGAGTTCGGCTAAAAAATTTTTAAATGGAAATGTAAAATTATCGTTAAGGACCTATGCTAATATATATATATATATATATATATACCTATGGTAATATATATAAAGGGGTGTTTTAGTAATTTACATGTATCTCGAGCCGCTCGACGAAGCAAAATATGGGCTCGAGTTCGTGCTCGAGCTGCTTGAGCTCGACTCAAGTTCGGTCAAACTCGAGCTCGAGTCGAGTTTTGACTCGAGTGCTAGTGAGCGGTTCGCGAGTCGCTCGGTTCGTTTGCAGCCCTCGTCGGATCCCATGAAATGTTTACTCTTCAACGTTGCCAATATAATAAACCGGCCAACTGGTCACCAGACTAATAAAGTACATTTGAGTAATTAACCAGTTTAGAAACGGTATCACCATGGATAACCGTCACCTTTTGGCTCCACAACTTCGATAGGTATGTCAACGCTCAAACCCAATTGAACAACATTAATATTTTCCATATATGAAGTTATAAAAAGAAAATTAAAACAAGAAATTCTGTAACAAAATGAAAATGAGACGTAACTCTCTTGTATTTAGTGACCGTTTTGCGTTAAATGGATAGTGTACTCGACAAGTTTTTAAGTTGCATTTACGGGTTCCCACTCAAACTCATTGTAATAATTTTGGCAATCCAATTTAATTTTCATATTGCTATAAGATTTGATTGCATCTCAACAGAAAGCGATGAATAGTTAACTATCACTCCACTTTCTCCTATTGACAAGAACACAACTTTGTAGCGTAAGTTCAAATACTTGTAGTAGAGTATTTCGTGCACGTTTTCCACATAAAGAAATAAAAGACGGCATGAACCATCGTCCAGTATAACATGCAAAACTATCATCGGACGAGGACAACTAACAAAAAACAACATACATACAACATTTATTTCGCAGCTCTCAAAATTACATGGATCCATAAAAAAAATAAAAAATAAATAAAAATAAAAGTTCTTCCTCCATATACCATCAAAATTGAATTGAGATAGCCAACAAAAACATGCACTGAATCCAGTAAATTTGGAATCGGCAATCAACTTTTCACAAACACAATAATACATACGATAATTGATTAGGTAGTAATGTATGGAGCTGGTAAGAATGGGAATGGTGCAACGGAGGCATATGCTACTGGTGGTCGGGTTGGGATTGTGTTTTTCAGAGGGTGGAAGGAAGATGAAGAAGAAGACGAAGGATCATCTCCTTGAGGAAGATGATGAAGTACAAGTCCACCCATAAACACAGGAAGATAGAGGAGGCTCGCATGGAACATTCTCCTCGCATTTTTTGTTGTACGGTTTGCAAAGAATGATGCTGCAGTCCAACTGATTGCAAGAGCAAGCGCTGTGGACTCAGCAAAGAACCACCCTGAAGTGATACCCCCTGCACATGCACATCGACACAATCATCATCTGTAAAACAGCACCCATATATATTATATCTAAAGAAAACTGTCCAGTTACAATGGTCACTCACAGTCATAAGCCAGATACCCTAATGGAAGCAGATAAAGACAGTTCCTCAGAGAGACAAGGGCTGTTCTGCGACCACAAGAATCAGCAAGTGAAAACATCTTGAACCTAACATTGAAAACCAAAAAACAAGAGTTTGCTTATATAGGACACAAACCTGGGAAATATATTTTAAAAGATATCAATCTACCACCAACCGAAATTAATGACAACACATACGTACCCTCCATCTGCATAATCTTTGCGGCATAAGTAAGCAAGAGCCATAAAATGAGGTATTTGCCAAAAATATAGAGCAGCAGGAAGTATCATCCCATTAAGGGAGATCTGCCCCGAAGCTGCACCCCACCTTTGGAAACAGAAAATACAACTTGTCAGAGAGCTGTTAAAATTGATTATTCATAATATTATTCATGAACATCGTGACACTCCCTCGTAATAAACTTGCAATAAGGCACTCAGCTTGTAATCATTCTCATGCAGATTAATGTCTACAACAACAAATTTACCACAAAAAAAAAATGGAAAACAAACAACACTGATTTGAATGAAGCTCACTTTATAAATGGATACATGTGTGGCACTACCATATGAGTTCATAACTGCATGATGCAAAACTTGACATTCATTAGGGCATGATTTTCCTTTTTTTTGTTCCCCCAAAACCATACAAGAGTATAAATAACCAAAACATGCTGCACAACGGAAAAGCTGAAATGACGACGGATGCCACTGACAAGGTTGCTTCATTGCTTGGAAATGGTGTAATTGCAACATTATCAGGCCACTCTAATCTAAGTGAATGCTCAACTATCAAAATGGCTGCCCCACTTGTTCTATGTTATGCTCATTCTCAGCATTGATACTAAGACAAAAATACAAAAACATTCTCTTAATACTGCAATGAAAGTTAACAGCCAACATTTGAAGAAGCTATAGGCTCTTTTTTCCTATCCTTCTATTTTCAGTTTAAAGGGATAGGCACCTTGAACTGTCTAAAAATATTGAACAGCATATGATTGTATTTTGTACAAGCTACATGAACGGAGCAAATATGCAGGAACTCAAACAATTACATTTTTCAATCTGTGGACTTTGTATTGCATCAAAATATTTTCAGTCCTTACGCATGAAAAAATCCAAAATGATTTCAAAAGATTGAGCCTTCTAAGATCATATCATCCAAACATTAAAAAAACTCTAGTATCTAGCAATAACAATAACTACTAAACCAACAATGAAAATCCTTATCCATGATTTATGCCTTGTTTCATATGATCTATCATACAGAAACAGATTTATGAACTTAACAGGGATGCTTATTCCATTGTTTAAACTATCGACTTACGGGTCATGCAACTAGTAGGTAAGAGAGATAAATGCAGTTAAAAATACTTGTGAATCAATCACCAAGCCAATGTCATTACCATCTAATCAAAATGTATCTATCAAAAGAAGGTGAGAAGTTCTCCATAATAATGTACATGAAATTCTACTACAAAAATAAATAAATTTACCCAAGAAGAGGTGGGATTGCACCGACTATAGCTCCAACCCAAGTGTTTACTGGATGAATCTGCTTCAAAGGAGTATATACAAATGCATAAAGCACGAGATTAGATGCTGCAAGGCCAGCCGCCAGCATATTAGCCTGCCACAGGAAATTCCAGAATAGATCCTTAAAATTTGAACAATGTTATAGATCACCCGTAAAATTATCAAACATAAGAGTCCATAATCACCTTGCAAGCCAAAAGAGCAGTGCCGCCTACACCCATTGAAGCAGCCCAGGCAACTGCATGTGGTATAGTAATACGTCCCGAGGGCAGTGGCCTGTGTTTCGTTCTAATCATTTTCGCATCATTTTTCACCTCAAACACCTATGTCATTGGAAAGTGCAAAGCTAAGTTTGAGCCAAATGAAGGTAGAAAACAAGCACCAATCATAGTGCCACTAGACAGCTTAAGAGGAAGAAGGTTATACAAAACTGGGCGCCATATGGGTTCCAGACTTTAAGAGGAAGAAGGTTATACAAAACAAGCCACTAGTCTTTAGTGGCTAGATATATAAACATTTTCTAAATAAGAACTTATGCCTTCTCCTTTATTTATTTGTCTTCCAGACTAATTAACCAAAGATAACATAAAAGGGCAGTAACAATAAATAACCAAAAACCCAAAATGCCCTCAGGACCATGTTGACTATAGAAACTTGGTATGGCATAATGTGATTCAAGCTAATTCGTTCAGCCACATACTTATTATTCTAAATTTAATATATATCTGCATTAAAAGAATGGAAAACAAAAATGCAGAAGACCTGGTTCAACGAGTTAGCAGAAGCTGCAACCATCATGGTGCCAGCACAAGTGCAGCAAAGGCCAAGATAGTCTATGGAACCACCACTCCCAAGTATATATCCAGTACCAGATGTAGCAACCACTAGCATGCTGGAGATAAAGATTTAAAGGATGAGAAAAAACAAACACAACAGTGTAATTCTTCACTCCTCTGCTTATCCGTTGCTTTTGACGGATTCAATAAAAGAAAAAATCATAATTATATGTAAGCTACTAGTAGAATACTTCAGTCAGCATTTTTCCATATTGGGTAGGACGTGGCATACAAAAACCATTGAGTCTTCAACACAAAAGGTAAACCGAAATATAATTTTATCTATGTTCATCTCAACAATTACAGATAATTTCCACAAATGAATTAGTGGTATCGACGTATAGCCTTGGTAGAGACAGAACTTAAAAAAAGGATGTTAAGCAATTAAACTTAAGAGAACCTGAGGCGAGCTTTGGAAAGCTCCCAATAACATTGGCCATAGTGCTTAGCCAAGTCCGCTACCTCCTTGGCCTTAAAAGCAGATGCAGCAGTCAACCGCGGTAATTCAATGGCACTAGCAGAAGTTGAACGAGCCCCGGATTGGGACCATTTTAGGGCATCTGTGGCTAATGTGGTCTCCGGGCCGGAGAAATTGGATCGAGCGAGGAGACCATGGCAACTAGCAGATTTAGGGGAACTTCTGAAGAGGTAAAGTAGAGAGGAGCCGGAGTTAGAGTAGGCAAGTTTGGATGAGAGACTAAGTGAGTTTCTTCTCCACATGGCTGGTTATGTCAGCTTTCTGATTTATATACCTGTTGGGTAGGAATCAGGAATCAGTTCACATATATGCAAGAAGATGATTTACAATCTCTGGCCATATTTCTCACGATTCAGGATTTCAACCCAAGCAAATTACCTACTTATTGTACTCTTATCAAACCGCCGGCCATATTCTCACCAGCGGTTACAGTTCTCCGACTCCAAAACACCAATTGCCCCATTTTATCCAAACATAGAAAAATTATCATTTTAATCTACGCCTACCTTTTTCAACTCGAAGCTTCGATTAACCTCTCATCTGCTATTCCTCTCCCGGAATTTCCAAACCTGTCCACATCAAAATGAGATTTTTAAATCAAGGCCAGTACTTCGAATTTCAGTTCAGCTGAATTCTCTGCACTCACCGCCGTTGGGACGCCTTTGGTCTGACCTATGTGTGCGAGGGTGTGCGTGCGGGCATGGGAATATTTTTTCTCTGCTCGTCTCACGAGATCATAGAGAAATTTGAGAACGTTTACAGTTATCTGTGGTAGCGTTTGTGAGATATTTTTCTGAGCGATCTATGTGCAAGAGATAAGAACGGGTTCGTGTAGGTGTGCAAGAGATAAGAACTGGATCTGCAGTTTCTTTTCAATCTTCTAAATTACAAGATTTGAAATCATACGCCCGGTTACATACAAGTGTGTCTGTCGGTCCATTCAGTTAATTCTCACCTTTCATGAACCCGTTTCTTAGTCACCCGAGCCTTACACACACAAGGTTCATCTTCATTAGATCTGCGGACCACTTTGTATGACTTTTGATTAGAATCTGTTGTCCGAAACGCCCTCAGCCTATCAACGTTCCAAACAAAAATACTCGATTGTGCTTCGTCCTTGCTCCTAAAATCTGTACCCAAGCCTATAGTGTCAATGTGGCCATTCCAAAATAGAAAAGCATACTCGTTCTCATCTATCTTCGATGGCTCCCATTCACCCATCTCGCATAAATGTGGCGACCACCACTAGGAAGAGGGTTTTCCTCTTCAATCAATTCGGGTTCACTCTCATCATTTATCGATATGTCTGATTCGGTTTCGGAGGTCTAATCTGTGAAATCATCTTCATCAGGAATGAAATCTTCATCGCCTTCTTCTTCTTCCCAGTTCTCATTTTCCCGTTGTATTGTTGAGCTTGTCCCTTCTCCAAATTTACGTAGATGAGAAGTCGACGTGCGTTCAAAATCATCTACTCCCCCGTAACATCCCCAACCTGTGTAACCGGTGTAATTGCCTCTATGCAAATACACCATGGACATAGGAGGAAGGTAATAAATATGCTGAAGAACACTATCGTTATTCAGTCTTGCGAAATTCAACGAACCATCAAGTTGGCTAACCATTAAAGTAATCTCTTGAATTGTCCAACCTTCTCCAAACCGACAATTTTCATTAATCATTTCTACCAATTGTTTATATGATATCCTCCCCGCAATAAACAATGAACCATCCGGACGATCTTTAAATAAAACAAATTCACTTAACATTTCCTTAGCAAAATGCCAGTACAAATTAACAAGGTATGGACCGAAATACTCCATTAATACTTGTTGCAAAAAGACACTTTCAATTATTCCAAATTACAACGACACATAATGTCTAATCCAACACCCAAAAAATTCAATTATTTCAACGAAATAACCAAAATAAATATTCTCAATCAAATAATCATCCAAAACCATAATACCCATAATCAACAATAACATAAAATTCATCTATATTTCGGATAAATGAAAGCCCTAATTCTGACCCTAATTTCGAAAACCTTAAGCCCAACAACAACTAACCAATACACAATTGACAATTTACAACAAAATTTCAATCTTCAATTCAACATATACACATATTCGATAAACAATTACCGATTCCCAAAGTTCAAACAACACCACATTCAAACATACTATAACAATTCACAATCTCCAAACAACTTCAACAATGTGAGATAAGTCAATATACCTTGTGCGAATGAATTAACCGGAAATGAAACCCGTGTCGTTTGTTGTCAATTCGCGTTGGGTAGAGATTAGATCGCGTTTTTTTTTTTCTTCGCCGAAGCTCTCTTCCTCTTCTTCAAAATCTCCCCTCTCTGTCTCTGTTATCGCGTAAGTGAGGGAGAAGAAGAGATTTTTTTATATTTGATTGTAAATTTAATTTTTTTTTATTCAAATTTCTAAACGTATTTCTAAAAAACGTTTTCAATAGATTTTATTTTTTAAATTATTTAAAATAAAACGTATTTGAAAAATACGTTTTCTAAAACCCTGAAATTCAATTTCAGGGTTTTAAAAAACGTATTTTCTATTACGTTCTATAATTACTAATATTAATTCAATTCGACTTTTAGACGGAAATTATTTTTTTAAAAAATTTTACAAAATTAATTTTAAAACGTATTATCGAAATACGTTTTCCTAATAAAATTTTATTAGAAAAACGTATTCCGAGAATACGTGCTTTTGATTTTTTTTTCACTTTTTTTTTTGGTATAATAAATCACCCTACAATTATATATTGAAGTGAATTTTTTACTAGCTTGGTCTCAATTTCAGTTGGTTGAGTTTGTCCTTTAGTGCTTCAAAACGTAAAACATGTGTACACTCAGGTTGAGTTTGTCGTTTAGATCTTCCAGCCCAAAAAACGTCTACTTGGTCGAGTTTTTCGTTTAGATCTCAAGCCAAAAACGATAATGATTGAGCCTAACCTTGTTAACTTAACTGCTCCGTTACAAACTTTTCTTAAACATAGGATTTGAACCCAGAGAACCACATTAGAGCAACAGATGTAAGGCTGTGGTTATGTCTCACAAAAATTATAAAAATTAGTTTCCAAGCATGGTTTAAAGCAGCAGGATTAACCGGGGGCGTGATTTGTTCTGAGCAATATTTCATTTCACCAGTGATGTATATATTGTAGCTCAAAAATAATAACCACAATGTAAGAAAAGATTCTTTATTTTTGGCGAAAAAGAGAAAAGGCATATGTAAATATAGGTCGCTTCACCATCGGCATTTCCAATTCGAACGAGAGAATTCCACCATTGACGCTGAACGATGTTCTCTTGGACAAAGGTAGTATTTCACTATTTTGGTAGTAACTATTTTTTTTTTTTTTTTTTTTNTGGGTTGGTCGTTATGCATGCGCATAGTCGAGACTGAAGTTTTATTTCGAAAATATTTACAAGTGGCCGATATTATATTTCTGAACCAACCTGCAGGTAGTAGATTTTCTTACGCGAAAAACTCGGCAGCTTATTACTCAAACGACACATTGTCGGCAAAACTTACTTACATTTTCCTTCGAAAGGTGAGTAAATGTCGTCAAGTAATTTTTTTTTCTAACCCCCCTGTTTTGTGTTTCATTTATTCTTCAGCTCATCATTTAATATTCTTAAAACTATTCAGCATCTGAGGAAGTATGCTTTTTTATCTCATGAATGGTTTTTTCAGTGGCTAATAAATCATCTCAAATACATTAACAATCTACTCTGCATCTCAGGTGACTCGTACTCCGGCATTACCATTCCTCTTGTTGTGAAGGAAGTGTATCGTGATATACTAATCTCTACTTTCTAACAACTCCAGAAGGCTAAATTAAGGTATCTATCATTATATTAAAAGAATAACCTTTTTATGATTTCCCGCCAAAATCATTATTTTCCCTCCAAAATCATTAAATACCCGCCAAAATCATTATTTTTCCTCTAAACCGCTAAAATCATTATTTTCCCTCTAAAATCATTAAATAAATAGTGATATAGTGTTAACAAAAAAAACTGCCTCTAAAATCATTAAATAAATAGTGATATAGTGTTAACAAAAAAAACTGGCGACTGGTTTTTGTGATGTTTTTCTTTTTCCTATTTGGTTAGTTAACAAAATAATACATGCGATGGTTTTTGTGATGGTTCCTTTTTCCAATTTTTTAGGTTAACAAAATAATAGATATTGTGTTGATTTGTTTCCCTTTTCATTTAAACTTTTTAGGCAGAAATTTCGAAACATTATATTTGATTTAATGTGTATATATTTGTTTTTTTTTCCTTTTTTTGATCGAAGGTGTTTATTAAATTAGCCTTATAATATTTTAGTTACTTTAAACAAATTGTTTAGACATTTGTTTTTTACATATTCGTCTATATATACACATATACATAATTGATGCTAAATTTAATTATTTGTAGACATGCTTTTTTTGCGAAATAGTCTAGAATTTTTTTTTTACATAATGTTAAATTCAAATGTTTTTAGATATGTTTTCTTTTTAAAATTGTTTAGAAAAGTTGTAGGTGACTTATATCTTTTAAAAATAATATAGAAAATTTTGAATACTTTTACATATACTAATATAATATTTTAGGTGTTTTCAATATTAAATATACAAATTTTATATTCTATTATACAAAATAATGTAAAATTTATATTCTCTTATACAAAATAATTTTACATTGTCTGACCCCGACACAATATATAATTATTATTTTTTCTTTCCCTTTTTAAATAGGATCAATAGTAGTTTCCACTTTCGCCATTGAGTGACTTAAACTTAAGGTATATTTATAATATTGTTAATGTAATATTGTTACCGTGCATCGCACGGGTACACACTAGTATATATATACAGTCGATCAAGCGAGCTCGCTAACAACTCTGACCCGTATAACACTTTGCAGAGGTTTAATTGATTCGGCACAATCAAGTTGAGCACGGTGAGGCTCTTCTTTTCCTCCACAATTGCTAGGCACAAAGCCCGGTTGGTGGCTAAAGGATATACACAAGATGCAGGAATAGACTACACTGAGACCTTTAGTTCAGTTATTAAGCCCACAACAATCAGAATAGTGCTCTCTATAGCAATTTCTCTTGGTTGGGATTTAAGACAGGTTGATGTGGACAATGCCTTCCTCCATGGCATGTTACATGAAGAAATTTTCATGGAGCAGCCTCCTGGTTTTGAGATCAACCCTCATGCAGGCCTAGTTTGCAAATTAAACAAATCTATATGTGGCCTTAAACAGGCCTCTAGGGCCTGGTCTTCCACTCTCAGTACCATTCTTCTCTCTTTGGGATTTGTTGCTTCAAGAGCTGACCCTTCATTGTTTTTTAAGCACAATGCCAGTTCTTCTATTTTTGTTCTGGCCTATGTAGATGATATCATCATTACAGGATCCCAATCTTCAGACATTGATCTTGTTATTCAATCTCTCAGATCACATTTTTCCATTAAAGACCTTGGGTAGCTTCATTTCTTCTTAGGTGTTCAAGTTTCCTACACTTCCAATGGTATTCTGCTTGACCAATCTCAATACATTGATTCTATTCTTGATAGAGCTGGCATGAAGGGGGCAAAAGGATTGAAAACTCCAATGGTGTCTCATCCAACACTATCAAAGTTTCAGGGTAATCCCATCTCAGATGGATACTTGTACAGGCAGATTGTTGGTGCATTGCAATATATTACTCTTACCAGACCTGATATATCATTTAGTGTCAACAAAGTGTGTCAATTCATGCAAAGTCCCCTAGACACACACTGGAAGGCTGTGAAAAGAATTCTAAGATATTTGGCTGATACAAAGGATTTTGGGTTAAACTTGCAAAAGTGCTCCAATTTCAACCTCACAGCCTTCTCAGATGCAGATTGGGGATCAGATGTAGATGATAGGAGATCTACTTCAGGGATCTGTGTTTATCTTGGTGCAAACCTCATATCCTGGTCATCTAAAAAGCAACCAATTGTGTCAAGATCCTCCACTGAAGCAGAATATAGAAGTGCAGCTCAAGCAACATGTGAAGTAGTTTGGCTGCAATCCCTTTTGAATGAGCTCAGAGTTAAGTTCATTAAACCAAGCACAATATGGGTAGACAATAGAGGAGCAGTTTATCTAGCATCAAATCCGGTTTATCATGCAAGAAAAAAACACTTGGAATTGGATCTTCACTTCATTAGGGAGAAAGTGGAAAGTAAAGTGGTGTCTGTGCAGCATGTACCTTCTTGTGAACAAGTAGCCGACATTTTCACAAAACCCTTGACTGGACAATCCTATACAAACCTTAGAAACAGATTGAGGCTTCTCTCTAAGTCATGCATAGGATTGAGGGGGCATGTTAAGACTCAGCTAATTCACCATGCATACGTGGATGTCCATGTCAGCAGCAAAGTCCAAGAAGTCAATGATCCACCTCACTTATCTGGCAGCCCAAATGCCAAGTCTCAAAATATGCAGATAAAGCAAATGAAGAAAAGCTGCAACACGGTTAAGGAAGAGGACAAAAACTGTAACCCTAAAAGCATGCATTATGATCCAATGGCTTGTAAGCATGAGATGGCACGTGAAAGCCATCCAATGGTGCTGAGTAGTTGCTTGATGATATAAATAGAATTCATGTGCATAGGGAACGATGTAGCAGCATTATAGTATACCAAAAGAATGAAAAGAATTTTTAAACATTAATGGAGATGTCTTCTTTCATGACAATGGAATCAACTTTATTTGTTTTTCTATCTGTATGAATATTTCAAATCTATGTAAGTAAAATATAGCACAAATTTATCTTATGTTTTTTCCATAATTAATAAAAGTTGTTTCACATGAATTTATAATTAATTTTATAAGATACTTTTAGGTACATTTATTATTCTAAATTAGTATTGATATATATATATATATATATATATGATTTTATATTGATAGAACTAAGTATATTTATTTTATTTTATTTACAACACATTGGTCAAATTAAACATCATTGGAAAGAAACGATGTGATATATTATGTATAAAAAGGGTAACAAATAAATAAACATTAAGTATTTTAAAATTGAAAATTTTAATGGTATTCAGTAATTCAATTTGTAACTAAGAACATTAAGACTAACATACCAATTTTTAATGCAAAAAATATATACTTTTTATGTACTTAAAAGTCTAGCTAAAATAAATGTTCATCTTGAATAGAGTTAATTGCAAATTTGGTCCCGTTAGATTTGGACGTTCGCAATTTTAGTCCCAAGAAGTGCAATTTCAGTCCTTAACTAATTTTTGTTGCGCAATTGGTCCCAAATCTAACTGAACGTTAAGTCACTGTTTGTCATTAGTCACAAATATTGAAAAAATTGCATATATAGTCCCATAAGATTGGTTTTGTTGGAAATTTAGTCCCAAATATTAAAAAAATAGTTTTATTACTAATTTTTGTTGCAATTTTTATTCCGTGAGTATATAACAATATTTGATAGTAAAAATTTAGTTTTGAGACAAAAAATAATAATTGCTATACAATTTTTTCTATATTTAAAATTAATTTTTATTAAATAATGAATATATTTAAAAAATAGTAATTATTTAATTTTATTAGAAATATAGAATTCTAGAGGTTAATAAAATTTATAAATAAAAATAAAAATAAAAATAGAAGTAATACCAACTACTATTGGTTGAAAGATCGGCCAAACTTGTTGTTGAATCGATAATTGGTCAACTAAACGGTTTGATTCCTTTAAACGGATTGATTCCAATGAACCGATTAGAATTAGTTGAATGGACTGGTCAATAATATATATACATTTAAATAAGTTAATAAATTTTATATTTTTTAATATAACAAAAATATAAGTTTAAATATATTTGATATATATAAATTCAAATATATTTGAATTTATATTATTATGTTTTATGTATTCAAAATATTTTTAATTAAATAATAAATATTTTTACAAAATAATTATTTAATATTATTATAATTATATTGGATGATAAAAAATAAAAATATAATTTTAGAGGTTAATAAAAATTTAAAACGTAAAATAAAAATAAAAACAAAAATAAAAATAAAATCAACTACTATTATTTTTAATTTTTAGAATCGGTCAAATGATTGGATTCATTTGAAAGAACTGGTTTTCAATGAACCAGACAGAATTGGTTGATCAGATTGGTCAATTGTATATATATATATATAGGGTTGGGTTCACATGAGAATGATACTTAAAGAAAGAAATAAGAATACATCGTATCCATTGGATCGCATGATCCAACGGCTTATTAAAAAACAAAAAATATACCTTCATTAAGGATATGCCAGTAATTTTTCACACTGCACCCAACAAGTGGGCCCTACTTCACATTAATTTATTACCCACCAAACCCCATTCACCAACCCTAATTATACCAGTGGGCCCCACCCAAATCACTCCCACCACATATCTCTCTCTTTCTTCCTCACGATGTCTGCCTCTCTCCCTCGTGATATATCTCTCTCTCCCTCAGCAAACAATCGCGTCACCAGAAGGCATCTCTGACCGCCGACGTAATTTCCAGTGATCCCGACGTCGCAATCCGGCTACCGACACCGGCAAAAAGCAGCACCTGTCTAGCCGCCACCTCCGGAAGCTCACAGATCGCCCGTCCGTGGTCGCACAACCGCTCGCCGCAGCTTTTGACGGCGCTGCCGTCAATGTCTTGCAGCCTCTTCTCCACCTACGACAGAAGCAACACCATCCCGATATCCATGGTCAATCTAGGAACACGCGGCGACGACATGGTGGTCGGACATGAAAGCTCCGGTAGCTCCTGCACGGCCATGGCGGACACTGTTTTCCACCGGGATTGTGGCGGTCAGAACGGTGGCGCAAAATTGAGGCTCCGGTCGGAAAAAATACAGCGATTTAAAATCTGAAATTGGATTGTGGATTGGGCCTTTTGTTGAGAATTAGATTAAGCATGGGTACCTATTTGCAATTTTAACAATTTAATTATATCTCAATTTAACCCTATGGGTCAAATCTGTACATATTGAAATTTAATAAAAAAAATATTTTTTTATACATTTTGCTATGCATATATATTAAATAACAAATAAATTATTAAATAAAAATAATATAAATATTAAAATAATTTGTAATAATAAATAAATTATATAATAAAAATAATAAATGAAAATATATGTTAATTATTTAGATTAATTAGATGTAAAATTATATCTATTAAAACTAATTTTCGAATACATATGAGAAAGTATAAATTAGTGCACTTTATATAATGGAATATTGCACTTTATAAAATAATACGTCGAACTTTATAAAACAATAAATTAGTGCACTTTATATAACAGAATATTGCACTTTATAAAACAATTCGTCGAACTTTATAAAACAACATGTTGCACTTTATAACCACACTTCACAATTAATTAATGTCAACAACTCCCGCCAAAATATTACGCAATATAAATATAAAAAACGGAGTGACATAATACTTTACTATTCATCACATCATATATCCACACACAAAAAAAAAAATAATAATAAAAAAAATCCTGTTAGAATACCTTTCAGTATTGCACTTTATATATCAATACATTGCACTTTATGCACAAATACATTGCACCTTATAACACAACGCGTTACATGTACTAAAATTACAGTAATTCTAATGATCGATCAAATAATATTAGTTGGTTGGTCTATGGCCAAATCTATAATTTAAAAGAACGTATAAAAAATATTACTTTTTATATAATTATACATTTATATTAAACTGACTAATAAATATATTGAATAAATAATAATACAAAATATTAAAATAAAAAAATAAAATTTTATAATATAAATAATAAATTATTTCAAATTATTTATGTCAATTTAGTTAACCAATCAATTAAAATGATTATTTCAGTTCAGTTTAAAAGTGAATTTGCACATAAAAAAAACTTTCACTAAATATTGCGCCTTAGTGAATATCAGGATGCACAATAGTGTGATAACGAATGCACGTTATTGAGCTTGATAGCGCACATTAATATAACAGTGTGCATCTTCGATTTTATTTACAAAGAAAAAAAAATAACATAACTGATTGAATCATATAAAAAATATAATTTGTATATTATACCTGATGTTTCGTATATTATGGCATTTCAACAAAAAATAATATTGAAATAAATAAATAAAACTATTAAATTACTAAATATATTCGTATAATATAAAATGATAATATATTTTGATTATTTAAGGTAATTCAGCTAGCCGATCAAATAAATCAAGTAATTCGGTTCGATTTCAATTTAATCAGGGCAAAAAATTTGGTCAGTTCACACTACACAACAGTAGCCGAAAATTATGCATGACGATGTTAGAAAAATTGCACTTTAATGTCCGTTAGATTGCACAATAACGAACGTATCAGAACAGTCTAAAAAAAATCGGTTGAAGACTTTGTATATCAATTCGAATTGCATTTACAGTTAAATCTTCGATTATTTTGGTTCAAGGCCGACTTTATTTTTTAGTTTAATTTTTTTTTTCTTTTTTTGCAAACAATAGGAATCTCATTAAAAAAACAAACAAAGTTTGAATTACTATACACATAAGATGGGAATGGAGGACAAAACACATTTGGCCTAAATCCTGGATAACCCGAAACCTGCAGACAACCTGCCACAGAAATCACTAAACACAAACTACCTTCTAAAATGAAACAAGCAGAAAACTAAAACCACATAAACAAAGCAAAATAGGACCAACTAACACAAATCACTAAACACTAAGTACCACCTAAAAGGAAATCCAAAGCAGAAAACTAAAACCACAGAAACAAAGCAAAGTAGGACCAACTAACACTGCACAGGAACAAAGCAGAGATTGAGAAGCCCCATAGATTAAATTACATTATAGTTAAATTATCTTAATTTGCAAATAAGTCCTTGGTACTTATCCAATTCACAAAAGAAAGCCCTCATCCCTTCAACAAATCATCGCCTGTCTCCGCCGGCGATTCTCACGCACGCGAGCATGGTGACGTGCTTCTGACCACCGGGTTGAGCCCGTCGGCGGCGGTAGCCTGAACCTGACGCCTTGATAATGGTGGAAACTAACAATTAGGTCAATATGGTATTTAGGGATTTTGTCAACTCGACTCCATGGCCGACGAGATGATACGGAGCTTGGGGTCAACGACGACGGTGTATCAGCCGCTGACGCCGGTAACGTCAGCCGTGGCCCGCGGTAGGTATTCTAGTCGCCGGAGAAGATAAGCCATCAGCGGCAAAAACGAGATAAATTGAGCGAGAGAGAGAGAGAGACACACACGGTGATAGTGCGAGAGAGAAATGTTGACGCCTGAGACGGTGTCGATTGCGGCGAGGTGATGGTGGCGACAGTTTGGTTGTCGGCGGAGGCACATCCGGTGGTGGTGTGTTGACCGGGTGGGTGTGTGTTTTTGTGTGCGTGAACTGTGTGTTATGGTGTGAGAAAGAGAAAACGCTGATGGGGAGATGGTGGGAGTGGTGGGGTCCACTAGTTAGTAGATGGGTGAGAAATAACCAATCTGTCCTCACTAAGTGATCAAATGCAAAAATTTGACCATGATATGTATACTTAATTACAAAATCACCATTGTCTGTTGACTGCCATATTTAATATTTGACTTGATCATGGTCATTGATATGTTGGATCTAATGATCTAAAATCATTCTCATTTCTCGCATTAAGAGTCATTCTCATATGATCCTTTCTCTATATATATATATATATATGTGTGTGTGTGTGTGTATATATATTTGATATATAATTTTAAATTCATATTTATATATTTTTATTTTTGATATATTTGATATATAATTTTAAATTGGTTGATTGAACTGGTCAATTTTATTATTTGATATATTTTTTAAATTCATATTTATATATATTTTTAATATAACACAAATATAAACTTAAATTCATAGTTGATATATGCCAAAAATATTTTTTATTAAATCATATTTTTTAAATTCATATTTGATATATAACAAAAATATTTATATATGTTTTAATATAAAAAATATAAATTTAAATATATTTTATATATATAAATTCAAATAAAATTAAATTTATATCATTATTAATATATTAAAAATTTTAATTGCAATACAATGTTTTCTATATTTCAAATATTTTTAATTAAATAATAAATATATTTAAAAAATCATCATTTAATTTTATTATGATTATAGTGGTTGAT
>BKCP01010403.1:1493688-1527507 GCA_008636005.1 Striga asiatica
TTAGTTAATTTATTTATAGTAGAAGTAAAACAAAAAATTTAAAATCTATATATGAAAGATTCCATACTTAAATGTATTAATATTGTACGTAAATATTAATTGCAATATCTCCTACATATATTCGGAAATAATAAAACTGGTTGATTACGCAGTTAAAAATTATGGAATGCATAACAAACTCTATAAACGTGTATATTAATTGCAATTTATCCTACATATATTAGAAAATAATATAACTGGTTTACTATTGCCTTCAACATTTGAATATCAATTTATTAATTTATATCTTATAATATGGTATACTACCAAAATTTAGTTAATTTATTTATAGTAGAAGTAAAACAAAAAATTTAAAATCTATATATGAAAAATTCCATACTTAAATGTATTAATATTGTACATAAATATTAATTGCAACATCTCCTACATATATTATATCTATAATAAAACCGGTTGATCAAATATACTTAAAAAATAATGAATGCATTGTCTCTCTTTAAACGTGTATATCTCCTACGCGTATATCTCATTATATATGTATATCTCCTACGCGTTGAAAATAATAATATATTACAAAAGATAAAGACTGCATCTAATCTCATTTTGGGATAAGATGTATATTAAATTTATATGTGTTTTATATTATATTAAATAGGTTTCTATACATTAATATAAGGAAACAATATAACCAATTGGTGTAATTTATATTATTCAGTTATTTTTGTACGTAAATACTAAATACAATATTTTATATTTGAAAGATTTGCAGTCAATTCCTAATAATTTTGTAAGTAGATACTTTCGGATGTTTTAAGCAAGTTACATAAATATTTAATCGAATTCGTTGACCCGTCTATTTCAACCTTATCTTTGGGTTTAACATTTTAAGTATTAATGTATATCTTATATCATGATATTCTACCAAATTTTATTTAATATATATTAGATGTAAAAACAGATTATTAAAATTATTATATATATATATACAGCTTTGAATAATAACAATCAATATATGCACCGACATTAAATATAATAACAATAAAATTAATAATAGAATTCAGAATTTTCAACGACATGGAATAACAATAAATATCACAAAATACTAAGAAAGACGTGCAGAAAAAGCATAGTAAATTGAACAAATATACTTACATCAGTATTTTTTCGATGTGTTTTATTCTCTGAATTTTGAAACTTATATGAGTTGGAGAAGATGATAAAAATCCACAACTATATATATATATGTATGATTCTCTTTCAAATTAGCGTGCATAAAATAAGGAATAGTTGTTTTTTAAATTGAAAAAAAAAATGCCACATGTTTTAATAATTAGAAAATTTGTTATAGATATATCAGTGCAAATTTGTTATAGATATATCAGTGCAGATTGTGAAACGCGTGATTCCTAATTAATTATACGTGTGAACAGATTTTATTTGCAGTAATAGATATATCAGTGCAGATTGGAAAACGTGTGATCAGATTTTAATTGAAAAGATTTTATTTGCAGTAATAGATATATCCGTGCAGATTGGAAAACGTGTGAACAGATTTTAACTGAAAACGTGTGAAAATTTATCTGTACGGTTTTAAATATTAAATAGGAAACGCGAGGAAAAAAGAAAAATCCGGATTTCATTCCATGAATTATGCAATGCCTGAACAGATTATCGGTTAAGAAAAAAAAAAGAAAAAAGATGATAAAAATCCACAACTATATATATAGGGCGTTACAACCTATCCTCCTTAAAATATTTCCGTACTCGGAAATACAAAACTAAGGTGCTAGGCCAGAACTCCTACTACAATACTATGCACAGAACATAAAATAAAAGTATATATATATATATATATATATATATATATATATATATATAGGATTCTCTTTCAAATTAGCATGCATAAAATAAGAAATAGTTGTTTTTTAAATTGCAAAAAATATGGCACATGTTTTAATAATTAGAAAATTTGTTATAGATATATCAGTGCAAATTTGTTATAGATATATCAGTGCAGATTGTGAAACACGTGATTCCTAATTAATCATATGTGTGAACAAATTTTGCAGTAATAGATATATCAGTGCAGATTGAGAACGCCTGAACAGATTTTAACTAAAAACGCTTGAATATTTATCTGTGCGGTTTCAAATATTAAATAGGAAACGCGAGGAAAAAAGAAAAATCCAGATTTCATTCCATGAATTATGCAATGTCTGAACAGGTTATCGGTTAATTCAATATTGTAGTTGGAGATTGAATACACCTGGCCTTCGTTCAGTCTACCTCGAAATGCTGTCATATTCGGATAACGTATTATGCATTTAATGAATGCACCCTACGATACAAATTCATAAATATTAATTAAAATAATTTCTCAAATTATATAAAATTAAAATAACAAAGGTAAATATTACCTGTTCATCATGAAACAGTATATGGAATGCATTCCAGCTCTCCCGTTCGTGATGTGTTTCAATAATGCGGACTGCTCTCAAAGGCAAGAAAAAGGTTTGAATACAATGTCTGAATTATGCAATGTCTATTAAATTCAATATTGTAGTTGGAGATTGAATACACCTGGCCTTCGTTCAGTCTACCTCGAAATGCTGTCATATTCGGATAACGTATTATGCATTTAATGAATGCGCCCTACGATACAAATTCATAAATATTAATTAAAATAATTTCTCAAATTATATAAAATTGAAATAACAAAGGTAAATATTGCCTTGCATTTAATGAATGCACCCTACGATACAAATTCATAAATATTAATTAAAATAATTTCTCAAATTATATAAAATTGAAATAACAAAGGTAAATATTACCTGTTCATCATGAAACAGTATATGGAATGCATTCCAGCTCTCCCGTTCGTGATGTGTTTCAATAATGCGGACTTGCTCTCAAACGCAAAAAAGGTTTGTTTCTTCTGTTAACGGAATCAAGCCCCAGCCTGGAAGCATTATATTGTTGATGTGAAGAATTGTTCTCTTTATATTTTTTTTTTCTCTCAACTGAGTTGTAATGGTGGGAGCGAATATCCTTTTATACAATTTTTTTTTTTTCTGCACGTTTGAATTGACCGAAAAAAAAATGGAAGATATTGTTTTATTCACCAAAAGTGATTGAAGATAATTATGGATTGTATTTGGATAGATATTAAATTCCATGATTTTTGGGAATTATATGTAGATATCTTATCACGTTAAGGGTATATCCATTGCTAAAAAAAGGGAATATCTAATGCCTTAATTAACAGAATTATCAATTTCGTATTCCATAATCCTTATCACAATTGTTTTTCAAAATTTGATTGAGATTACATAAATAGAAAGTCAAAAGTCAACTCAATTTATTTTAGGTTTCTAAAAATGATTTTTACATCAACCTTTTTAGATATATATAGATTCCCCCAATATGAAATCATTTTGGATATGCCACTGCAATTAGTTTTTTAATGAAACTTACATTGATTTTTTTACAATTCCAATTACAGTTTTGCCAACGGTTGAAGTACGACCCGAGAAAAAAAATTAACGAAAATTCACACAATAATAATTAATGGTAATTAGAATAATTAAATCCAGTAAAACTCAAATATAATTTAATTTGATATTTGTTGGAATTGTCAATAAAAATTTCCAATGAAAGTTATACCAATGAAATATTCGTAAGAATTTTGAGCGGAATATCTACCTACAGGTTTTTCATTGCAATATAGCAATTTTTTTTGTATTATTTCTTAAAAAAACGATTTTTTATGTAGTAGTAAGTAAATAATAAATAAAATATCATAATATATTTTAGTTAATTATTGAATGAAAAAGTTTAACTATATTAAGTGTTAATAATTAAAATATTATTCACCTTGATATTTGAATGATCAGGTGAAAATTCATTAACTTTGTTGACTTTGTGACCAAAATTTAAAAAGAAAAAAAACAAACAAACAAATGACGATTTTTCTGGGATCAAAATCCAATCCAATAAAATAAAGGTTCAATTTCTAAAATCCGATGGTTATCAGTATATTACTAATTTACCATTAAAAATAAGTCAAAATAAGGGATTTTTAGGTAGTTCATTTGTTAATTAAAAATATAAGATAAGATGGGTATTTGTGTATTACTAATTTGCCATTAAAAATATGTCAAAGTAAGAGTTTTTTAGGAAGTTCATATTTTTACAAAATCACTCGTTCTTTTATAATAAAAATAAATAGATAGATTATTTTTATTGGCAATATATAAAAACCATAACTCAATTAATATTTTGCTAGTCAAATCTTCTTAAATTACTCATGTTATTTTCTCGTTTATAATGACATAATTTTTGTATATTTTTTTCACTCGATCTATCTATAGTTATAGTTATTTGAACGATTTTATTTTATTTTCTCGTTGAAATATTACTTTTATTTTTAATTTTGTTAATAAGCATATGGTACTCAGTCTCATTTAACATAAAATTTCAATAATTTAGCTTTATAGTTTGAAACATTAAAAAATAAATCTTTTGGTGAATTATAATTGATTTTTCACTTATGGAATGTAAAGTTTTAAAATATGTATATTGAAAAGATTTTTTTGGGCTAAAAGCACATTTGATGTTCAGTATATTGTGCAAAATAATGTAAAGTGAATCACAAAAGATGAATTAATATTAAATTTAAAACTGAATACTTAAATATCATCTCAAAATCACGATATATGGATGTATATATTTATTCCAATCACCAATATTGACATTGAAATAATTAATTAATGTCTTTTAAAATCAAAGATACTATATATTATGACAAATAAAAAAAATACAAACTATATTTTAGTTTGTCAAAACTTGTTATTGAATAATAATTCTTTAATAATATATTATTTCATATAAGGTAAGTTAGTTATGTATTGTCTTATTTTTAATTTAAAATTTTATTTTATATTTTTACATTAAGTCAGTATGAGCATTTCAATCTAATTTATAGAGTTCATCATGATAGTCTCATGCATCTTTTGAGCTTGCTATTCAGGAGAAAGATCTCTATTAAAAAAATGATACGTTTTATAATAGAGAAAGATCTCTATTAGAAAGATCTCTATTAAAAAATGCTCATTAACCTTTAATTTTGATGTTCATTAGCTCTTTCTATTTTGGCATTTCCGTTTGACATTTTTTAGCGGCTACCAATGGGATAAGTGGGTTATTTTATGTCATATGTTCACTTAGATAAAACATAAATTATTATAGAACAAAAGATGACTAATGTATATTATATGGACGGAGCCTTTTTGACGTCCATTTGCAATTAGGGAGATATTTCTTCTTTGAATGTCGTGATTAGAGTCCAAAATTAATAAAATTTCTACTAATTCAACTACTTAATTTGATTACAGTTTTACCATTAAAAATATATCATATACAAGGACTTTTTAGTCCGTTTAAATTTTTACAAAATCACTCAGTCATTTTATAATAGTATAGATAGATAGATAGATAGATAGATAGATATAGATATAGATAGATAGATAGATAAATAGATAGATAGATAGATATAGATTTCGAAAGCCTAATATAAGTATTTTTAGACTTTAGTTTTACTTTAGTTTTCCTAGAGTTCAATTAGTGCTTTATTAAAAAGCACTACATTTGGATTCCTAGCTAGAGTTCCTATTTGTGTTGCAACTGGGCAAGTTCCTTGTTTTCTTTAATTCTCCAAGTAGGTTTAGGACATGAAATTGGCAAGCTTGCTCACTGAAGCCATTTTGAGTTGAAAACACAAAGGCACCGTGAAATATTTTCACTGATGCATCTTGTAGTTTTAGGGGATGATCCAGAAGTCAAACAAGGGAAACCTTCATCCGATGTCTTCATTGCAGCTGCCAAAAGATTTGAGGTTAATTAAAAATAATAATAANAGATATAAATAAAAGGAGAAGGAAAGAATATTTTGGAGCAGAAAATGTTGGAGTCACTAAACTGTTGTTCGATTTCAATCAACGCTAGTCGATTATAAAAGAATGACGACATGTGATTTTATATTTTTTTTTCGCCAATGAAAATGTTTATTTATTTATTTGTTTTTTTCATCGTGCCTTGATTAAATTTGGGACTCTTGATACTTTTCTATAAACTGATTCACACGAGATAATTCAAGTTTGCTCGTTTATTAGAAATCAAGAAGTTGTCTACGCAGGTAAAATGATTTATTGTTCGTTTTGCAGGGTGGACCAGTTGATCCACAAAAGATACTGGTTTTCGAAGATACGCCATCTGGCGTATTGGTAGCTAAGAATGCAGGCATGTAAGTTCTTGTTCTTTGCAAGAAAAATTTTCAACTTACTATCATAAAGAAAATCAGCAAATGAAATCGCATTATTCTCTAGAAAGGTCCATGCAAATTAAATAAAAATAAATAAAAATCATTTCTTCCAAAATCCATGGTAATTCTTACCGAATTTCACCTTGCAGGTCAGTGGCAATGGTTGGAGATCCGAGGTTGGACAATTCATACCATCAAACTGCTGATAAGGTTATAAGCTCTCTCTTGGATTTCAACCCGAGCGAGCGGGGCCTACCCCCTTTCGAAAAATCTGCAGCTTAATTTCACATTCGATCAAAAAAAAAAAAAAGTTGGATAGTTATATGATTCTTGAGAACGAATTCCGACATTTTCTTTGGACTTGCCTGATATTATGGCTCGATAGCACGGTATCGTAAATAACGCTAGGCAGATGAGCAAAATATGTAGAATTATTTTAATTTTTATTTTTTTTATTGTTGGTTGTTTTCCTGAGAATGTGAAGATTGGATTTTGCATGATATTGCAAATGTATGTATGCTGGATAGAGCCTTTTGATGGATTTATTTGAGCTTTAAGAATATATATTGGTGCATAGAAATTCTTTCCAACCAAGTTGTTGCGAACACAACTTTGTTTAGCCTGACTTAAACGAGCTAAGCTCGGACAGCTAATCGAGCTCTCGTTATTTATGCTAAAATTATAGGAAATCATGTAAATAAATTTCTTTTGTTAAGCCTAACAATCGAGCCTTAAATGAGCTCGGCTTGTTAACTTAACCGGGTATGCCTCTTGAATTTCTCCGGCCAACTTTTTTTTGTTATGTGGACGTTAAGAAGAATGGTTTTGTCCAGATTTTACGGATCTAGAAATTAATTATTAGTACAATGAGTTAAATATGTAGGAAATATTAAGTTTAAGTAGCTCAAATTTTCTACACTCGAGAGTCAGAGTTAGGATTCACATGCTTACAGTTAATGTGAAAATTTAATAGGACTATTTCGTCTTAATGATAACGTGTTTTACATGCCTTGACTTTAATTAGTTTTCGTTCCTTTTCTCCTCATTTTTCAAGCAATGTTCTTAAATTCACATACCACTCAGATAACATATACATGCATGATGAGTTGTTAACTTTGTGCTACAATTATATATTGAAGTGATTTTTTTACTAGCTTGGTCTCAATTTTAGTTGGTTTAGTTTGTCCTTTAGAGCTTCAAACCGTAAAACATGTGTATACTCAGGTTGAGTTTGTCGTTTAGATCTTCAAGCCCAAAAAACGTCTACTTGGTCGAATTTTTCGTTTAGATCTTCAAGCCAAAAACGATAATGATTGAGCCTAACCTTGTTAACTGCTCCGTTAACAAACTTTCGTTAGACATACGTTTGAACCGAGAGAACCACATTAGAGCTACAGATGTAAGGTTGTGTTTATGTCTCTCAAAAATTATAAAACTAGTTTTCAAGCATGAATTAATAAATAAAAGCAGCAGGATTAACCGGGGGCGTGATTTGTTCTGACCAATTCATTTCACCAGTGATGTATATATGCAATTCGTTACATCCCCTGTTTTGTGTTTCATTTGTTCTTCAGCTCATCATTTAGTATTCTTAGAACTATTCAGCATCTGACAAAGTATGCTTTTTTTTATCTCATGAATGGTTTTTTAAGTGGGTAATAAATCGTCCCAAATGCATTAACAATCCGCTCTATATCTCTGGTGACTCGTACTCGGCATTACTGTTCCTCTTGTTGTGAACGAAGTGTATCATGATGGTACATTAATCCCTACTTTCTCAAAAGTTTGGGGCATATAAGTATTAAAATTTTCAAAACCGATATTGATAAATAAAAATATCATTGAGTATTCTTGTTTCTTGATAGGTATTGAAGCAGGGGACAAGCCCCCGATGATCTGTATCGGGCAAATACAGTACTGCCTTATCACCAAGCTTTCATGAACAAGCGTTATCGAGTTTTAGTTTACAGGTAAAAAAGTTTCTACATTCTTGTTCCTTTTCTTTCCTCATGCATCTGACGTGGATTTTTTTTTCTTCGAATTTTCGTTTAATCTTCAAAAAACACTCATATAATAACTAATCAAATTTTCTTTAATACGTACCCATGAATAACCGGAGCCACACATAAGAAAAATAATTTTATTTATTGGCTAAGAACCATTGAGATTAACTAATGACATTGTGTGTTTTGAAATAGCAAAATATAGTTTTTCCATGTGCAGAGTTATTGATTATAAGGTCATTGTGGGCCAAGATGTCAGGGTCACTTTTAATGGTCCCAACTATTGTGCAATAATGGTTTTCTTGTACCTACTCAACTCAAAAGTCACAGATCTAATTATCAAATTCACACACATTCATCTGAGTCAGTCTAATTCAGTTTCTTTTTCACCTGAGAAAACTATTGCTTGCTGCTTTCAGTTCTCATCTCACAGTTCTTCTTATTAGCTATTGATTTCACCAAGCAGGGGATCCATGGCAGCTTATGGAGCTCTGATGTCTCTTACCACCACCATACACCAAATCCAGAATCACCCTCACCCACCCATCTCCCTCCACAAAATAAAAATCGAACCTCTGATAGAAAAAGTTGATTTCTTGCAAGATTTTCTTGAAAACTATACCATTGATGATGATGCAGATGATTTGGAGGGGCGTATGGTCGATGTGGCTAACAAAGCAGAAGATATAATTGAGTCCCACATTGCATATCATATTTGGGATGAATATGAAGACCCTTTGTATCAATACATGCAGAAAATGATGGAGGAACCAGAGGAGGCAGAGGAGTCCCAAATTGCCCATCATATCGAGGAGGAGGTTCGTGGTGAAGCTAACAAAGACGACAAAGACTCTTGTTTGTATGGAGAGCTGCAGAAAGTGATTCACGACTTGGATTCCATCACAAAAGACGTGGCTGCTGCTATTGAAGGCAAGGCTCGGAAAAAAATTGCTCCCAAGGATGACGCCACCAAATATGATGTCATGAACATGGCCAACAAACCTTATTCGGGGGGCTCCAATGATGTCATGAACGACGTCATGAGTAAGCTTACCGATCGACAATCCAGTCGTTGGATCATCGCAATTGCCGGCATGGGGGGCATCGGTAAGACCACTCTTGCCCAAAATATTTATGAATGTCGTGTAATTGTGGAACACTTTGATATACGAGGATGGAGTACAATTTCTCAAGAATTTAATTCCAAAAGAATCCTGTTGGAAGTCCTTGACTGTTTGAAAAACAAAGGAAGTGAGGAGAGCGAATATGAAGAATTAGGACAAAAATTATATCAGAGCTTATTCGGCAGGCGGTATCTGATTGTGATGGATGACATTTGGGGTACGGACGCGTGGGAAGAGGTGAAGCGCTTCTTTCCGATTAGTAACGACAATGAAGGGAGCAGAGTACTAATAACAACTAGGTCATCGGAAGTTGCTTTGGAACTGGATGGCCAAGACTACTTTCAAATGCCTTTTCTTAAGGTGGACGAAAGTTGGAATCTACTACGAAGGTGCGTGTTTGGGGAACAAGGGTGCCCTCCTCCAGAACTCGAAGAGATTGGGAAGAACATTGCCACCAACTGCAGAGGCCTTCCATTGTCGATTGTCGTGATTGGAGGACTCCTAGCAAAGTCTGAAAAAACATGGGAAAACTGGCAACGGGTTTTAGAAAATGTAAGCTCGATCGTGAATTTAGAGAATGACGAGTGTTGCTTAAGAATACTAAAGTTGAGCTACAATCAACTGCCGGTCCACCTGAAGCCGTGTTTTCTGTACATGGGCATGTACCCGGAGGACCATAAGATTGAGGTCTCCATACTCATGGATCTATGGGTTAATGAAGGATTCGTGGAACCGGTTGCTGGTGAAAGCTTGGAAACAATTGCGGAAGTAGTGTACCTAAATGATCTCGTCCTCAGAAACCTAGTCGTGGTTCATGAGTTGGATGGTAGGTGGGGCTGCAGCATCCACGATCTATTGAGGGACCTATGCATAAAGGAAGCCGAGAAATATAAATTCTTCCGCACAACACAAAACTACCCTGACCACGACCAAAGTTGGTGTGCCCAACGCCGTATCAGCACTCAGCAAGTCGAATCAGAGAAGAAATACACCCGTTCTCTAGTAAAAGTTTTCGCAAGCCCACTCCCTGAAGCTGTGCAATCCGCATCACGTGCGCGAACTCTGATATCGGACTTTGATCAAACTGTTCCATCTTTTGTTCCTTTTAGATTATTGAGGGTTCTGCATGGATACATAAAAGGAGGAGAACTTTTTCATATGGTCAACTTGCGCCTCCTGAGCTTCAAACTTACTACACGGCAGGAGCTTGAATTTCCTCCGGAGTTTTACCTACTCTGGAATTTACGGACGTTACGTATATATCATGTATATCGTAGGGGCGGTTACGCTGCGGTGCTGGACATCTGGCGGATGCCCCAACTCAAGCACGTCATGATATACGGCAGGTTCCAGCTCACGGAGCCGAAAGAAGTCGAAAATGGTTGTTGGATGGTGTTGGAGAATCTAGAGACGCTGACGAGAGTACTTAACTTCAAGTGCAATGAGGAAATGGTTGAGAGAATCCCCAATATCAAGAATCTGGGAATACAATACGATGAATTATTATCGGGGGCTGATTATGATCTCGACAATCTCTGCCGACTACATAAGCTGGTGTCTCTTGATTTCAATATTTATTCGAGGAAAAGTGAGGTGATGATGAGGATCACATTTCCGGTTACGCTCAGGTGGCTGACTCTTCACGGCACGAGGCTGGGGTGGGAGGAGATGGGGCCAAAGGTAGGCTCCTTGCCACATCTCGAGGCCCTCACGCTAAATCCTGATGCGTTCGTGGGGCCCGAATGGAAAACAGCCGAGGGCGAATTTCAAAGCCTGAGATACTTGCTAATTAACAGGTGCTCTGATCTGGAAAAGTGGAGGGTGGAAGCCACAGACTTCCCGTGCCTCGAGCGGCTCAAAATAGCGTATCTAGATAAGCTGGATGAGTTCCCATTGGGAATTGGGAATATAAACACGCTTAGGGAGATCGAGGTGGTTGATTGTTCAGACTTTGCCGTGCTTTCTGCAAAGAAGATATTAGAGGAACAACTGGAGTGCCTTGGGGAAGTGGATCTTCAGATTACAGTTGTGCTACTTGAAAACCAACTACCCAACTTGACGAGTGGTCAGAACTTTACAATTAAACAGACTCGTTTCTATTATGGTACGTAGCTGATCACATGTCCTTCATGCTCACATGTCATTTCTGTTATGTTAGTTATATTATGAGGTGTTTAAGTGTGGTTTATATTCTTTGCTACTAAAGCGTTGCACGCTTTTTTCCTTTTGTTAGTTATAATTCCCTCACAAACTAATCAACCATGTATGTTTTTTTCTTTTCCTTACATTTACGTTCTATCTTGAAAAGTGCATATGTTTCAATAACTTGAGTTTAGCTATTAACATATTTTTTCTTAATTTGGTTCTTACAGTGGGCAAACCACGCAGCACCGGAGTTCAAGCCTGAAGAATACTTTGCGATGATCAACAGGTGGTTTGAGAAACCCACTTTAGAATCACCTCTTTTGGAGCATATATTACCTTTTGCAGCATATATTAATGTTTCGAAATATTTATGTATTTAAACGAACACAAATTATTGTGTGAAGTACTCTAATTCATTATTGTTTCGATATATTTATGTATTTAAACGAATATAAATTATTGTGTGAAGTACGCTAATTCATTATTGTATCGATATATTTATGTATTTAAACGAACATAAATTATTGTGTGAAGTACTCTAATTCGAGCCAACATATATTTGTGACAAAAATGTATATTTATATTATGAAATGACATACTTTTTATTATGTTTGTTGTTATAATATAATATTTCAATTTGAAAGTATAGAAAAAAAAAAATTAAAGGTCTATTTAACAGTAGTTTACAAATATGTATCTGGTCAGTTTGATATACCAACTCTTTCACTAATATTTTAATGAGGTAGTATGGTTACCAACATAAGTAGAGACATATTTGTGATTTGTTAATTAATTGCAAATTGCAATATGTTTGTTTTGTTTTGTTTTGGATACTACTTCTAGTTCTAAGTACTACACATGTGATGCGCATCGAGCAAACTGGCCAGTCGGGCGCCAACATCAGTTTCACGTGTGACATGAAAGTGCAAGGCGGGAGTGGTTAATTTTAGTTGTGTTAGTTAAGCATTTAGATAGGATTATTATGTTAGTTATAATTTAAATTTTTGAATATAATGGTTAGTTAGGATAATTTGAATATTTGAATGTTGTTTTTGTGTATTATAAATAGGACCTTTGTATGCATGTTTGAGGAATGAAGTTTTATGAAATAAAGTTAAAGAAAAAAGTTCGTTTTCGAGTATTGTACATCTTTGTGAAAAACCGAGGCCGATAATGCAGGTTTTTCACTTACTAATAAAGTGCACGTGCGATGCACGTAATGATGAATGTTTTGCCAATTAAGTTTAGTAAAATAAATTAATTAATTTATTAAGAATATCATTGCAAGAATGAAATAAAACGTAGAACAAATGAGCTCATAATGTAATTGTTTTTGCCGATTAAGTTTGTAAAATAAATAAATTAATTCATTAAATATATCATTGCAATAATGAAACAAAATGTAGAACAAATTGTTTTCTCCAAAATAACTTAACGATGTCCTAATATAAAAAGAATTAAATAACACATTACAATCCCAACAAAAACACTAAATAACTAAATAATGACTAAAATATATTATACATGCATTAGTTCTTTTATTTGTTTATCTTAAATGATTTAATAGCGATCTCTTTCATTTTGGTTTTGACGTCCTCATAAGAAGCATTGCTGATTCAATTGTATTGCAAAATTCATCTTAATTTATTTGGCAAAACGTCTACTTTATTCAAACACTTAAAAAATATTCTAGTCAAACATATAGTGAAACTTCATGGTTGTATCATCTTTATATTTCTACTAACAATGCATGAATATCTCTGCAAAATACCCAATCTGTGTCATTTAAATTGTTGATTATTTTTTATCATTGTATAGACTACTATATTACTCTCTCTCTCTCTATATACACAAATTGATACCTACCCATGGATGTATCGCCCTACGGAGGGGAATGAATTTCATCTCTAAATAAAAGTTAACTTTTCAAAATCTCTATTACATGTAATTTTCCCGAGATTAGTTTTTGAAATCATCACATATTACCTAAAAACAAATTAAGAAATTTAATGGTAAAAATTAACTAATTTTTTAACTAAAAAATTATGACTAAAATACCGATTTCTAAGACAAAAAAATAAATATATTTTTTTATAAATGTGCGTCTCAAGTATATTTTACATTTATCATTCGCTAGCTCCAATTGATATATGACATTTATTAATTTTATCGTTTTTTTTTTTGTTTTTTTACTTTTGAGTGGAACGTCAGTTATAAGCTTTCTCGTTGTGTAGTTTTACCTTTTTATTACGTAGAACATCATTTTTACATTTTGTTTAGTATTAACATTACCTTTTCAGTAGAACATCATTCTGACCTCTTCTTTAATTATTCTAATACAAATAAAATATTTAAGGACTTTTCAACTTATATGTATTTTTTTTAATTACTAATTATCATAAATTAAGTAATAATTACATTAATTATGTTATATTTTGTATCATTATCAACAATTTTCAAAACAATTAACTACACACAATATTATATACAGAGCAAATTTTTTAGTTTGATTTGGAGTCATACTTTTACTACAAATAAATGATGAAATTCCAACGAAAACATATTACAGCGAAATTTCAACAACAACTAAATTTTCGTTTAAATTTTTCAATGAAAATTATAACAAAAATATTTTGTTGCAATCATGTGCAGATCCATGTTTGTCAAATAGTCCCGAAACTGACATCATCCCAAAACAAATAGCATAAGATATCTAACAAACATTATGGCACATTTTTCATAATTTTAATCATGTCCTCTATTTAGAAAATAAAATTAAAAGAATAAAGACAAATAATGATTAATTTACAACTCAACCAATCATAATTTAATTCAACTCATAACGTTATTAAAGTTATAGCATCAATGCGATTTCCCAACTAAAGAAAATATGATATTAAAGTTTACAATTTTACACTCTATTTCTCTCTTTTCTTTTTATTCTTGATGATACCTTATTATCTCTCTTTTGAGACAACATTTTTATCTAATAGAAAATATATTTTAAGTCTTTTTTAAATGTATGTAGAATTCTAGTTATATATTCGTAATTTATACATTCATCAATTATATAGTCGAGCCAACTATACTACAACATAAAATTTTTGTTCATAAAAAAGATTTTGAAAAATGTATTATTTTTTATGATTTTCTTATGTCGAATTGCGAAAAAATATGCTTTTTTTTTTTTTAATATTATTGAACTTATTGTGATTGTATTGATGTGTTAAAAAAAGTAATACATATGAGAAAGTTGACAAATTATGAAAAGTATACTTTATAAATTATAATGACATTATGTTGTTTTGATGCAATACTTTTTGTATTAATTAGATAGTGCTCTTAACATGAAATTATTTTGGATTCGCCACTGCAGCTAGTTTTTCATTGGAACTTTCATTGTTTTTCCCAATTTCAGTGACAATTTTTATAATGGTTGAAATATGGCCGAAAAAGAAATCCAACGTAAATTCACACAAAAATAAATATTAGTAATTGAGATATTAAATCCACAAAAATTTCAATGTAATTTAATTTACTCACCATTGGAATAGCCAGTGAATCTTTTCAATAGAAGCTATACCAATGAAATATCTGTTGGTATTTTCTGTGGAATACCTAAACAACATCGATTTTAAATATTTTACTAATATTTATTAATAAACTTGTACAATTAAATAAATATTGTTGAAACAGTTATCTTATTTGATAGGATACTTACGGTTAAATAAACTCTTAAATTTTATTGAGAAAATCATAAAAGTATTTAAGAATCTTGAATAATATCAATAAATAAAATATTTTATTTATAAAATTTTGAATTATAATCTTTTATAGAGCGCTCAACTTGATAATTAATTGTTCAAATAAAATAAGAATAATAATAATTAAAATGTCACGAACGTTTTTATTAATAATTGAATGAAAAATTTCAAATATTTTAAGTCTTAATAATTAAAAAATTACGCAACTTGATTTTAATCACCTAATGGTCACGTGAAGATTCGTTAACTCTATTAGCTTTGCGACCAAAATTTGAAAATACAAACCACTAAACAATGACGATTTTTGTGGGATCAAAATTCTATTCAATAAAACTAAGGTGCAATCTAATTCTAGTTCTAAATACAAGAGTTTATTTTTCTTAAATAATGACCTAGTTAAATGAATTCTTCCATTATTCTAGTTTGTTAGATTATGAATATATTTCACGTGTGCATGATTTCGGTAATATTTTAGGTATCTTCTCTTAATTAAAGTTATGTATGTATCTTGGAAATTATTTAGTTTAAATAAATTTTTTGTTTAAATAAATTTTATATATTAAAATCATTAAATATGATTACGATTTTATCATCAAAAGTATATTAAAAATAAGTACGTTATTCAAAACAAAAATTCAATATCATTTCAAAACTGTATTGTTTGGGTTACTGTTGAGTTGATTTTTTAGAGATATGGAAGAAAACTGTTTGGGAGATATGTGGAAGAAACCAAATTTTTTAAGAATAATGGTGTGAATATTGTGGATGATTTTTAAGAGATGTGGAATGTTTTGTTCATTTAATTGAATTAAATGAATAAAATATTAAATGAATATTAGTGTATTACTACTAATTTGACAGTAAAAATATGTCAAATAAAAGGCTTTTTAGGTAAATATTAGTTATTAATAAAAAAAATATAAGATGGGATATGTATTATGTTATTACTAATTTGCCATTTAAAATATACCAAAGTAAGGGTATATTAGTTAGTTCTTTCTTTTACAAAAATACTCGTCCTTTTTTAGTAGTATTCTGAGTTACCATTTTAGTTACCACAACATTTAGACATAGAATATAATAAAATATTTGGACTAAATATTGTATAAGATAATTTTGTAGATATATTGTTTACAAGAACCAATTTGTTTTGGTGAACTTCTGTGGAAGAGTTATTTTTTTTTTTCAACAGCTACTTAGCTAAGAGATCATAACAATTTCTTCAAAGACCACCTCAATCTCCATCACTTTTAGTAAAATTTAGAATTATTTGAGTCATACTTTGGGCGTGGATCATAATAGTCTTCAATGTTACGCTGTTATTTATTTAATTAAATATTAGTGATTAACTAAAAAATATAAGATTTGAAGAGTATTAGTGTATTAATAATTTGACATTAAAATTAAGTCAAAGTAAGAGTTTTTTAGGTAGTTCATTTGTTAATTAAAAATATAAAATAAGATGGGTATTACTGTATTACTAATTTGCCATTAAAAATATGTCAAAGTAAGGGTTTTTTAGGCAGATCATCATTTGTTAATTAAAAATATAAAATAAGACAGGTATTACTGAATTACTAATTTGCCATTAAATATATGTCAAAGTAATGGTTTTTTAGACAAATCATTATTTTTACAAAATCACTCTTCCTTTTATAATAGTATAGATAGATAGATAGATTTCGAAAGCCTGATATAAGTATTTTTAGACTTTAGTTTTACTTTAGTTTAGTTTTCCTAGAGTTCAATTAGTGCTTTATTAAAAAACACTACATTTGGATTGCTGCTAATTTCCATTTCCCATCATATCGTTGGATTACAGGGGCCAGCCGTTTAATTCAGCACCTCCATGCGAATGGAGTTCCTATTTGTGTTGCAACTGGGGAAGTTCCTTGGTTTCTTTAATTCTCGAAATTGGTAAAATATCAATCTGACACATTTGGCAAGCTTGCTCACTGATCTTTTTTTACCTTGTTGCAGTTCACACAAAAGCCATTTTGAGTTGAAAACACAAAGGCACCGTAAAATATGCATCATGTAGTTTTAGGGGATGATCCACAAGTCAAACAAGGGAAACCTTCATCCGATGTCTTCATTGCAGCTGCCAAAAGATTTGAGGCTAATTACTTATTATGAACACTAAATAAATGCACAAAGATAGGCTCCTTGCCATCTCTCGAGGTCCTCACGCTATATGATAATGCGTTCGTGGGGCCCGAATGGGAAATAACCGAGGGTGGATTCCGAAGGCTGAGATACTTGAATATTAGAAGTTGCTCTGATCTGGAACAGCGGAGGGTGGAGGCCACAGACTTCCTGTGCCTCGAGCAGCTCAAAATAGCGGAATGGAGGATATAAACACGCTTAGGGAGATCACAGTGGATCTTCATATTAAAGTTTCGCTACATGAAAATTAAACCCAACTACAAAACTTGAGAAGTAGTCGGAATGTTACAGTTTATATGCAAAAACAACTATGACTCTCTTGTTTAATGCCATTACATAAGAAATGATAAGAGAAAATTGTGTTTTAGCCAATATGGGCACGATTTTAGTAGAAGATTGTCTCGTGAGATGACAAAGACTAAAATAGGGAAGAATGTCATTCAATATATGATTATTTATAATTTTGTATGTGGCTAAAGACACTTCAACGTTTTATTTTAATATTCGTGTATGCATACGTACTCTGTAAGAAGATTACCAACTTGATCTCATTAATTCTACTTCTTCAACAGATATCTATATATGTGTTTCAACCTTTGATTCTGTTTTTGTGGATTTGACTTGCTGGGCTACTCAAAACAATTTTCTCTTACAACTTTGAAAGGGCATGCAGTTTCTTTGTTCTTCACATCCTTCTCTCGACTTCATTATCATTATCATTTCCCTGCAAATGGAAATTGGATTATTTAGTACGTACGTATTTTATGTAAATAATGAATCATATGAAAAACAGCACATGTGTATTATGTAAATAATAAATAATATGAAAACCGCACTTTATTTAATTACGTATTCTATCTCTTCTTATACCTTCCCTATTTAGTAACTATGTTGGCTACGTGAATTCTCACATTAATGGGGTCCCAATAATCCGAGTGGGCTCGGCTGAGAGCTAGGATCGATGCACATGTTTATAGTTACTGTGAATTTAATGGGGTAATTTCTGTCTTAATGAAAACCTGTTTTACGTGCCTCGACTTTAATTAGATTCCGTTGGTTTCCTTCTCACTTTTCAAGCAATGTTCTTAAATTCACCTACCCACCCAAATAACATATACACATGCTCGACGAATTGTAAATTTTGTGCTACAATTTTTGACTAGCTTAGTATCAGATTTAGTTGGTTGAGTTTGTCCTTTAGAGCTTCAAACCGAAAAACATGCGTATACTCGGTTGAGTTTGTTGTTTAGATTTTCCAGCCCAAAAACACGTCTACTTGGCTGAGTTTTTCGTTCAGATCTTCAAGCCCAAAAACATGACTACTAGATAATGATTGAGCCTAACCTTGTTAACTGCTCAGTTAACAAATGAATCTTTTCTTAGACATGCGTTTGAACCGAGAGAACCACATTAGAGCTACAGATGTAAGGTTGTGTTTATGTCTCTCAAAAATTATAAAATTAGTTTTCAAGCATGAATTAATAAATAAAAGCAGCAGGATTAACCGGGGGCGTGATTTGTTCTGACCAATTCATATCACCAGTGATGTATATATGTGCACATTGTAACTCACAAATAATAACCACAATAATGTAAGAAAACATTCATTATTTTTCGCGAGCTTATTACTCAAACAACACGTTGTCAGCGAAACTTACTTACATTTTTCTTCGAAAGGTGAGAAAATTTCGTCAAAGTAAATTTGTTTACAACCCGAACTTAAAATGCAATTCGTTAATTACATACCCTGTTTGTGTTTCATTTGTTCTTTAGCCCATCTTTCAAGTAACCTTAAAACTATTCAGCAGCTGACAAAGTATGCTTTTTTATCTCATGAATGGTTTTTTCAGTGGCTAATAAATCATCCCAAATACATTAACAATCCACTCTGCATCTCTGGTGACTCGTACTCCGGCATTACCATTCCTCTTATTGTGAAGGAAGTGTATCGTGGTATACTAATCTCTACTTTCTAACAACTCCAGAAGGCTCTTCATATTCGAAATTAAGGTATATATATATACCAGTCGATCAAGCGAGCTCGCTAACAACTCAACCCGTATCACATTTTGTAGAGGTTTAATCGATTCGGCACAATCAAGTTGGGCACGTTGAGGCTCTTCTTTTCGTCCACAACATTCGAAATACAGTGCCTTATCACCAAACTTTCACGAACAAAAGTTATCGAGTTTTAGTTTACAGGTAAAAAAGTTTCTATATTCTTGTTCCTTTTCTTTCCTCATGCATCAGACGTGGATTTTTTTTTCTTAGAATTTTCGTTTAATCTTCAAAAAACAGTCATATAATAACTAATCAAATTTTCTTTAGGATTTGTCTACAGTCCCGTCACGGAATGATTTCGTGAAGGATTTTAGCCATCAGATAAAATAATTGTAGACAATAACTGTATATCTGATGGCTAAAATCCCTCACGGAATCATTCCGTGATGGGATTGTAGACAAATCCTTTTCTTTAATACGTACCCATGAATAACAGCAGCCACACGTAAGGAAAATAATTTTATTTATTGGGTAAGAACCATTTAGATTAACTAATGACATTGTGTGTTTTGAAGTAGCAAAATATAGTTTTTCCATGTGCAGAATTATTGACTATAAGGTCATTGTGGGTCAAGATGTCAGGCTCACTTTTAATGGTCCCAACTACTGTGCAATAATGGTTTTCTTGTACCTACTCAACTCAAAAGTCCATATCTAATTATCAAATTCACACACACATTCATCTGAGCGAGTCAATTCAGTTTCTTCAATTCACCTGAGAAAAATATTGCTTGCTGCTTTCAGTTCTCATCTTACAGTTCTTCCTAGCTATTCATTTCACCAAGCAAGTGATCCATGGCAGCTTATGCAACCCTGCTTTCTCTTACAAACACCATAAACCAAATCCAGAATCACCCTCGCCCACCCATCTCCCTCAACAAAATAAAAATCGAACCTCTGATAGAAAAAGTTGGTTTCTTGCAAGATTTTCTTGAAAACTATACCATTGATGATGATGCAGATGATTTGGAGGGGCGTATGGTCGATGCGGCTAACGAAGCAGAAGATATAATTGAGTCCCACATTGCCGATCATATTGGTCATATTAGGGATCATATTAGGAATGAGTATGAAGGCTCTTTGTATCAATACATACAAAAAATGACGATGGAGGAATCAGATGAGGCTGAGGATATAACTGAGTCCCAAATTGCCCATCATATCGAGGAGGAGGCTCGTGATGAAGCTAACAAAGACGATAAGTCTTGTTTGTATGGAGAGCTACAGAAAGTGATTAACGATTTGGATTTCATGACAAAAGACGTGGCTGCTGCTATTAAAGACAAGGCCGGGAAAAAAATTGCTCCCAAGGATGACGCCACCACAGATGATGTCATGAACCACGTCATCCTTGATAAGCTGACCATCAGTCCTTATTCGGAGAGGGCGGGGGGTTCCAATAATGTCATGAACGATGTCATGGGTAAGCTTACCGATCAACAATCCAGTCGTTGGATCATTGCAATTGCGGGCATGGGGGGCATTGGTAAGACCACTCTTGCAAAAAATATTTATGAACATCCTCTGATTGTGGAACACTTTGATATGCGAGGATGGAGCACAATTTCTCAAGAATTTAATTCCAAAAGAGTCCTGTTAGAAGTCCTTCACTGTGTAGGGTGTATTGGGAGTGAGGACAACGAATATGAAGAATTAGGACAAAAACTGTATCAGAACTTAATCGGCCGGCGGTATTTGATTGTGATGGATGACATTTGGGGTACGGACGCTTGGGACGAGATGAAGCGCTTCTTTCCAAATAACAACAAAGGCAGCAGAGTACTAATAACCACTAGGTCATTGAAAGTGGCATTGCAACTGGATGGCCCTGGCTACTTCCAAATGATTTTTCTAAAGTTGGATGAAAGCTGGAAGAATGATGACACGAATGATGTCATGAACAACGTTATGGGTAATCTGGTCAATCGACAATCCACTCGTTGGATCATTGGCATTGCGGGCATGGGGGGCATTGGTAAGACCACTCTTGCAAAAAATATTTATGAATGTCGTCTAATTGTGGAACACTTTGATATGCGAGGCTGGACTACAATTTCTCAAGAATTTAATTCCAAAAGAGTCCTGTTAGAAATCCTTCACTGTATAGGGTGTATAGGGAGTGAGGAAAGCGAATATGAAGAATTAGGAAATAAACTGTATCGGAGCTTATTTAAACGGCGATATCTGATTGTGATGGATGACATTTGGAGTACGGATGCGTGGGACGAGATGAAGCGCTTCTTTCCAAATAACGACGACGGGAGCAGAGTACTAATAACAACTAGGGCATCGAAAGTGGCTTTGCATCTGGATGGCCCAAACTACTTTCAGATGCCTTTTCTGGAGGTGGACGAAAGTTGGAATCTGCTGCGTAGGTGTGTGTTTGGGGAAGAACAACAAGGGAGCCCTCCTCCGGAACTGGAAGCGATTGGGAAGAACATTGCCACCAATTGCAGAGGCCTTCCATTGTCAATTGTCGTCATCGGAGGACTCCTAGCAAAGTCTGAACAGACAAGGGAGAACTGGCAACGCGTTTTAGAAAATTTAAGCTCGACCGTGAATTTAGAGGAAGACGAGCGTTGCTTTAAAATACTAAAGTTGAGCTACGATCAACTGCCGGTCCACCTGAAGCCGTGTTTTCTCTACATGGGTATGTACCGGGAGGACGACTGGATTAATGTCTCCATGCTCATGAGGCTTTGGGTTGATGAAGGATTTGTGAAACCGGTTGCCGGTAAAAGCTTGGAAACAATTGCGAGAGTAGTGTACCTAAATGATCTTGTCCTCAGAAACCTAATTGTGGTTCGTGAGAGGGGCTGTAATGGAAGGATAAAAAGGTGCAGCATCCACGATCTGTTGAGGGACCTATGCATAAAGGAAGCCGAGAAATATAAATTCTTACGCACAACGCACGACTATCCTGACCACGACCAAAGCTGGTGTGCCCAATGCCGTATCAGCAGTAATCAGCCATCCGCATCAAAGATGAAATACACCATTTCTCCAGATGGGCCTTTTTTAGCAAGCCCACTCCCTGAAGCTGTGCAATCTGCATCACGTGTGCGAACTCTGATATCGGACTCTGATCAAATTTTACCATCATTTGTTCCTTTTAGATTGTTGAGGGTTCTGCATGGATACATAATAGGAGGAGAATTTTTTCATATGGTCAACTTGCGCCACCTGAACTTCAAATTTAAACAGAAGAAGCTTGAATTTCCTCCGGAATTTTACCTACTCTGGAATTTACAGACGTTAAGTATATATCATACATATAAAAGGAGGTGCGATTACGCTACGGTGCTGGACATCTGGCGGATGCCCCAACTCAGGCACGTCATGATATACGACAGGTTCCAGCTCACGGATCCTCCTCCGAAAGAAATCGAAAATGGTTGTTGGATGGTGTTGGAGAATCTAGAGACGCTGGAGAGAGTACTCAACTTCAAGTGCAATGAGGAAGTGGTTGAGAGAATCCCCAATATCAAGAATCTGGGAATAGAATACTACGACGAGGAGGAGGTGGAATTATCATCACCTGGCAGTGATTATGGTCTCAACAATCTCTGTCGACTACATAAGCTGGAGTCTCTTTCTCTCTCTATTTTTTCGAGGAAAAGTGATGAGGTGGTGATGATGATGACATTACCGGTTACACTCAGGAAGCTGAGTCTGAGTGGGATGTGCCTCGAGTGGGAGGAGATGGGGACAAAGATAGGCTCCTTGCCATCTCTCGAGACCCTCAATCTATGTGCCAATTCGTGCGTGGGGCTTGAGTGGGAAACAGCCGAGGGTGGATTCCAAAGCCTGAGATACTTGCAAATTGACAGCTGCTCTGATCTGGAACAGTGGAGGGTGGAGGCCACGCACTTCCCGTGCCTCGAGCAGCTTGAACTAAAGTACCTAGATAAGCTCAAGGAGATCCCATTGGGAATTGGGGAGATAACCACGCTTAGGGAGATCAAGGTGGTTGATTGTTCAGCCTCTGTCGTGCTTTCTGCAAGGAAGATATTAGAGGAACAACTGGAGTGCTTTGGGAAAGTGGATCTTCATATTACAGTTCCGCTAGTGGGCTTCCGCGAAAAAAGGGGGAAAAACGCAATCTCGACTACGAAAAAGAGATATAAATATTTCAGTGGGCTTCCGGACGGGTCGGGTCCCAACCCGTCCAGAAGTGATCGATAGAAGAGGATGAATGAGAGTAGAAGAATGGATGGGAGGATTAAGGAGAGTGAAAGGATTGACGACGAGAACATTCTATTTTTGGAAAGTATTTTGGTGGACTCTCTTAGGGTTGTCAAGAAACTGAAGACTTCGGAGAATTTCATGTTGCCTGAATTGGTTTGTGCCCGGAAATGTGTGTTTGATTCTGTGATCTGTTTTTGTGGGAGTGGGATTTAAGGAAATGGTGATATTATGAGTTGGCGTGTGGGGAAGTTGATCAGGTCGGGTCTTATGAAAAAGTCAACTCGTAATGTTTAATTTGGTTGTTGTATGGAGGTTCTGGTATGGTATGTATACTGTGGTGTATTTATTTGAGAGTTTGAGTCACATTTGAAGATTTTTTTAATTAAGTCTAACATGTTTTTAAAATTTGTTGATTTTAGTGAAACTAGTACGTAGCCCGTGCAATGCACGGGTAAATAATATTAAATAGTAATTATAAATTAAAGGTGAAGATAAACAATATTAACTAATAAGTATAAATTAAGATGTGAGTAACCAATACAAATAACAATTATAAATTAAATATGTGGAGTTACTTGTTACCGTATACAGTTTATTGTAAACAATACAAAATTATCTTGTATAAAGAACATAAAAATATATATATATCGATGTTCTACCGGGCAGTTCTGAATGGCATGAACACAATCTTCCACGAAAATATCGACGAATTTAGAATATTAATCGAATAAATAATGACAATTATTCGACTACCCTATCAACAACACACAATTCATAGAAAAATGATTATAGCCAGTGACTGAAAAAACACCGCATATAATATAAGTTAATAATAATAATAATAATTTGCTGAAGATTTGCTTTCAACGAAAATCACGTATGGATTCCTTTAATTTTGCTCCAAAAACTCTACAAACAATTTTAGGGCGATACTTAGGCTGTATATTCAATGAGTCTAGGATACCACCATATTCATTGTGTGTAGAATATGAGCAATCTCCTGTCATTTAGCTTAAATGCTCTAATGTTGCTTAGCTACAACATGATGCAAGATTCATGATTGNTTTTTTTTTTTTTTTTTCATTTTTTCATTTCACCGTAAATAGTGGTCTGCAATTTAGTTTTCGTTAAAGTTAATTTAGTTTTTTTTAAAATTAATCTCACAGAATAAAAAACACAATGCATTAAGCTTAAGTATAAGCACAAAGCTTGAGCTTCATGTTGCCTTAAATCCATAACCAACTCAAACTGTGGTCCAGACCACCATAGAATAAGAAATCTTTATCTGACGAAATAAATTTGTAGGATCAATACAAAAAAAAAAATCCCATAAAAGCAACATTTTTACACCTTGAACTATTGAATCAGTTAGTTGAGAAATACAACATGTTATTAAAAGGTAATACAACTATCATTTTGGTTCTATGTCGAGAGGCTGTAGAATAAGTTGACGCAAACATTTGCTTCTAGTGGAAGCCATAAGAATGCCTCTTCTTCCAGCAGAAATCAAGAAACATACGAAAATCCAACTCTTCAAAACAACATCGAGCAAAAAGTATACACTTTTTTGCATATGAAGTTATGAAATATAGCAGCAACCTGACAGATCTAAACATTATAAACTCATATTCTTGTAATTATTATGAAGCTCAAGTTCAATATTCGTGTAATTATTGAGAGTGATTTCTCACTTGAATTTACCGAGGAAAGTTAGTCAATTTCATATTCTGCGTTGACTATAGTATGGTGAGGTTTTCAAGTGCCTCTAGTTATTCAAAATTTCCATTAGAAAACGGGGTCAATACACTCTTAGCTGTCAATGAGCTGGTTTGGTCGCCGTTTTTCAGTAAATTGTAATTTTTGTTTGCAACTGCAACCCTTTGGCTACCTTCAAAGTACGTCGAGTAAGGGAATACTCGGCATACCTAACTTTCCATCCTGCAAAACATTAAAAGTTAATGCTAAGCGATGCAGGCGCATTCAAAACTGGATCATCAAGCAATGATCATCAAATAAGGAAAATTACAAAATAATAATCTTTTAAGTTCAACCTGATGACAGAGGTTAGGGCAGTTTTTTTAAAAGTTAATATATGCTTCTGTAATCGCTTCAATGTGTGTTATAAAGTGCATCCAATTGTGAGCGTAACTTTGTTAGGCGAACCACATGAAATTATTTGTAATAGTTGGCAAGTATTGTTGTTTTGTTTTTCAAAGTAAAAATATTATTTCAACGTAACAATAAAAATTAAATTAACCCTTCGGTGAATAATTTTATTTATCACTATATACAAAAAAGAACAACCAATTTTTCGGATGACAATGTAAGTAGAAACTATCAATAATCTAATCCTTGCCCAACCCGAAGATCATATGCTTTTACATAATATTGCTCTATTTCCTTTTAACATGCAACAAAGTTTAAGATTCAGTAGTCACTCATGGAATCACTGCAGTTACAGGCCTTATAGGCCATAAAGTATTAGAAAAACGTCTCTAGTAAATGGAAACTCGCCCCATGGGCGGATTACTATGAAGAAATTGCCCAGAATTTGCATCCCTATGCACACACAATTGAAGTTGACAACATAGGCTATACTCGAAAATTTGACAAAAGAACATTATGTATAATACATGGGGTTTAGCCTAATCCAAATGAAGGTCAGCTTTTGTATTATAAATAGGTTACATAATATGACAGACACCCCTTGAGCATTGTAAGCACTTATGTATATACCTACATATGATGTAAGATAGTAGGATACCAATCGGACTAAGGTTTGCAAACTATCAAGCATCACAATCAGTATCTCAAGAGTTGCATAGATGCATAGAGGTAAAAGACTAACTTGAAGCAGCATCATTGTCACCCAAAATTCTTCCCAGGAGTTTGGGGACTGCAATGTGATTCTTGAGCCTTTTTTTTTCTGAGAGGACAAATAGAAAATAAAATTCATTGCCACAGGAAAATGTCTTGATGACTATGAAAATGGCAAAAATAAATAAAATGACATACGGACCAGGTCGAGTAACATTCTTCTATCAAGTTGACATCCTCTATTTTTTCTTTCTTTCTTTCTTTTTTTTGTTAGGTTCCATAATAAATTCTATTTCTGCAACTACAATTCTATTCCTCAATGAATCTTCCTAGAATAAGTACAAATTCAACAATAATAAGGAAAGGGCTATGATGTGTGCGAATAATTGAAATTAACCTACTGTCCAACAATTAATATTGCTCCACAAAATTTCAGTAAATTACTGAACAAAATCAATCACCAAGTAACAAAAGGTCAAACGAAAAAAAAACAAAAAAAACCTTGGACTTTCTCCTTAGCTTCGAAGTAACACAACTCGATGGAGTCCGGAGGATGTATTTGCACTCGAGCAGGCATCCACGCAGCAGGCCTAGTGTCATAGGAAGCCAAATGTCAGCGATCATCGAGAAGGCCGCGATGGGGATTGGCAAACCCTAATCGATAATCGAGAAATTGATGCTAAGATTAGGTCAAAATGAATCAAATTATGCATCTGAGATAGAGGGATTTGGCTTACCATTTGATCGGCAAAGCCCAGACCAGAGAATTCGATTCGTAATTATATCGAGTAGATGATGAAAAATGAAATCAGAATTTGCGAATTTAGCGACTCCTGAACTCCTGAACTCCTGAACTCCTTGCTTGGAAACCGTGGGGAGTTATGGGAGATGCGTGATTTATGGAGATACAATGGCTAAAGAATTTGGGCGGATTTCGTGTGTTTGGGAGAGATATGGAGAACCTAATTTATGCGGATAAATACGGGAGGGTGCGGATTTTTAGGGAGACGTGTGAACAGATTTCAATTGCAACACGTAAACATATTTTCAACTGTAATATAAGGACGGTTTTTAAAAGATTGTCATATTCAGTAAGTGAACTTGGTTGACTTCGATTTTTTTAAAACTTTTTCAAAAGGATTTATTGACTTCTCTTTTTCAATATATATAGATTCGATTGGATAGTGGAACTTAACATGTGTAATTTGTGTCGAAATATCACCAAATTTTAAAAAATCCTAACAAATTATGCTTTCTTGAGTATATTTTTGTTAAAAGTGAATATTTAAATGTTACGGAAATGCTAAGGAGCCATCCGATGGTTCCGTTATGGAGCCATCGGACCCATGTGGCATCACATGGGACAAAAAAAAATATGGCCTACACTTACACTTTCATTGTCCCATGTGATGCCACAAGAGTCCGATGGCTCCATAACGAAACCATCGAACGCCTCCTTAGCATTTCCGTTAAACGTTATCTATTACTATATAATACGGAGAAGGAAAAATGTTTGAATAAATATTTCATTTCCCGCTTAAACATCATTTTTTCCCTCTCAAATTTTTCGAAAATTACCTGTTTTGGAAACTCTTTTTGAATTTTTTTCATTTATCCCGCCTAACTTAATTTGATTTTGGATGTGATTTATGGAAATCGGATTGTTTTATTTTAGGATAAGATTTGGTTGTTTTTTTGTTAAATTTGTTATAATTCCTTTTCTTTAGGATGAGATGAGATTTGTTACCATTTTTTTAAAATCCGATTTGGTACATTTTTAATTCACTCGCTTTTCCTTTTTTTTTCACGTTTTATTTCACTCGATTTTCCTTTTTTTTTTATGGGTTGAGATTTGGTAAATTTTGTATTTTTAATTTTTTTAATTTTAATTCACGTTTTTAATTTTAATTTCACGTTTTGAATTTTTTCCTTTTAATTTTTTTTAATCCGATTTTTTTTTTCATTTCAAAATTAATTTTAAACAATTCCACTTAATGTAGATTCTTAACAATATGGTCCATACATATCTGATTTTTTTTCTTATTTAAAAAAAATCAAAATTAATTTTAAACAGGTCCACTTAATGTGGATTCTTAACAATATGGCCCATACATATCCGATTTTTTTTCCTTATTTAAATAAAATAATTCAAAATTAATTTTGATATATTTTGAAAAGACTCGATTATTTTTATAACATATCCGATTTTTTTCCTTATTTAAATAAAATTATTCCAAAATTAATATTGATATGTTTTAAAAATACTCCATTATCTTAATAACATATCCAACATTTTTTACTTATTTAAAATAAAATAATTCAGAATTAATCAGATTTTGAAGAGTTTTAAAAAGACTCCATTTATCTTAATAACATATACGATTGTTTTTCCTTATTTAAATAAAATAATTCAAAATTAATTTTGATATGTTTTAAAATTATTTGATTTTCGTCTAAAATTTATTAAAATACTATTTTTATTTTTTTATTTTTTGTAAAAAAATGGATGAAAAAGTCAAATTCAAATTAAAAAAAATGCTATTTTGAAAAAGATATTTTGTAAATCTTAAAAATATGGTCAACGATATCTTAAATACAACGGGTAAATATGGTCAATGATATCATAAATTATTTTTTATATTCAGATAGTTCAACTTAATTGATGATTTTTTTTTCAAAAAATATGACGATCATATAATTTATCATATATCATATTTTATATTGGATGTTATTAGTTTGGTTGATGACATTCATTATATTCAAATAAATAATATATAATTTTTTTTATTTGGTTTTTCTTTTCTAACAATAATGAGATGTCAAACATAAATAACTATGTTTAATATAAAGTCTTAGAAAAGGTTTTAAGTAAAAAGCTTGTCCGTGCATCGCACGGGATACACACTAGTTCAAATATATTAGCATTGTCCTATAAATTGGGACAATGAGCGTCTTTCTATGTGGTGATTAGGCGCTAGGTGGCACTTCAATGACATGAAATTTAGGCGGCTCTTATTATTTTGACCTAATTCGTTGCTTTCTATCTAATGGCCATTTTGATGCCTTCACGCGTAAGTTTTAGTTGGCTAACTCGCCGTTAGATTTGTCTCATCAAGACCAGAGGCGGAGCCACCAATAGGCTAGGGTGGGCTCCAGCCCCATGTAAAATAAAAAAAAAATTATATTATAAGAGTTTAGTTATATAGCCCCATGCCATTTAATACCTAGCCCACATGTCCAGCCCAACAACAAAACCCAAATAATTAAAAGTTAAAACACCAAATCATTTATGAGAAAATTACCCCCTACACAATTATATTATTTCTTATTTTCCAAATTACGAATTCAAAAAATGTATTCCACTTAAATGATAGTCCATTCATAATCACGAGTTTTTAAACGTTTTTATTCCAGAAATGGCTCTTTGACTTTCATTTGAATTAAAAAGGTAACTAAACCTTTAGAAGGTAAATGAGATATTACTGCTTCTCAAAATCTATTCTCCCAAAACATGTCATTCTCACCGGCACCGTTCAAATTTGTTGAAATTATGCCAATTGGGTATAAGTTTGTGGCAATCTCTTGAAACTATGTATTTTTTAAGTTTGTTGAAATCTCTTGAAAATGAGTGTTTTTTTATTATTATTATTTTTCCCCTTCTATTTTTTCATAAATTCCGATATGTTGATTATGTTGGTTGCGGAAGTTGGTAAAAATTATTTCTCCTGTTTGTAGGTATGAGTTTGAAGAATTTATATATATTCATAATTTGGATATCATCAACTTCTATAAGAAGTTTATAAGTAGTATATTACAAGTTTAAAATTTATTTTATTATTTTGTTTCTCTACTGTTTAATTAGGGTCTATTGATATTCCATTGATAAAATTTTATCAATCATGAATGTGATGACATACAGTTTATTTAAAGTTTATACATACGAAATTTAACGGTTAATATTTGACCTTTTAAGAATAACTAGACAAACTTCCTCTCCCTATGGTCTTTTGTGTATTATATAAACAATAAATAAACTTAGTATAACTTTTTTTATATTTCATTTCATAATAGAAGTATTTTTTGAACAACTTATATAAAAAACATGAACAATTTATATTTTCAAACGGTTCCGAAAAATAAAATTTTAGAAAGTTTATCTACAATTGCACTAAATATGATAGTATTTTGAATTTAATTCGTTTTGGGGTTTTTTTATTAGGAAGTTCCACAATGACTATTGTGGGAGTGATTGGAGAGAGAAGATATTGATTGAATGTGTTATGTTTGTGGGAAACAAATTTTTGGAAATAATAAAAATGTCAATTAAAAAAACCTATCGTAAAAGTGTTATTTCTAAAACATGATGTGTATATTTCCGTACTTTAGCCATCATTTATTTCCTAAAGGCCCTGACCCCTTAACCCATATGTGATTAGCCAACAGCAAAAACCAAAATTATTAAAATTTAAAAAACCAACTCATTTATTCACTAAAGGCCCGAACCAATTATGCATAAAAAATTAAGCTAGTAACCTTCATTCTCTGCTTGCTCCTCATAGCCTGCCGCAGCCAAGCGCCAATCCCACCGCCACGGACCAGGATTCACTCCTCTCGCCGTTAATTCCACCGTCACGGCCTCGACTTCACTCCTTGCAGAGACGCCGCCCATCTGCCACCGCCCGACCCGATTCGCCACTGCCGCTAACCTCGTTGGTAAGGGTTTTCTTTCTAATTCTACTCCCTGGTTTGTACCTCTTTTATGTCTCAGTTGAACTAACTTATGAGAAATAGCAAGATTCCCTTTATCTAAATTTGCATTTTCCTTTTTCAAATACTTTTTTGTTCAGATGTAATTTAGTTTTAGGGTATTGGGATTTGGGGGGTTTTGTCCTTGTTAGTTTAATTTATAAAAGCTACTTAAAAAAATATAAAAGCAGTTCCACCACTTTTGACTTTTGCAATGTGGCCATTTTTGTTTCAATTTGATTATGTGATTGTCATGTAGTTATCAAATTAAGAAAATAATGATTCTATTTATTTGATTAGGGGTCTGTTGATGTTTTAGTTGATTTTTGTTTTGTTCATATTTAAGAAGTTGGACTAATTTTACATTTATGTTGTTACTTGTTAGTATTAGTTTTGGTGTTCGCTTGAAGTAATTAATAAGAATTCTGATTGCCCTTTGAATTCTTTTTAATATTTAATTTTTATTATTAGTTTGCTTATATCATAATTGATTAATTAACTATTTTTTGTTAACTTTATAGGTTTCAATCATAATGGAAGGTCAAGAAATGAAGAAAAGAAAGACTATCAATTTCTTTTTTAAACCAAAAGAGCATACGCCGACAAGCCGAGATTGTCCTTCAACTGATGATGTTGCCTCCTCTATTGATATAAGTTTACTTGTCGTCCGGTTCATTGAAAAAAATAAAAAATAATTAAAAAATAATATATATTTATTTTAAAAAAAGCCGAACCTCGAGTTCGGATTCCAGTTCAGAACCGAAACTGCCGGTTCAAAATGTATAAACTATAAAGTATTGTACATGAACCGAATTGGTCAAAACCACAGGCCAGTTCAAGACCCATGGTCAACGGGCTGGTTTGTGTCAGTTCGGCCTGAACCGACAAGCTGGGTCAACCTATGACCATGTCTACTCGGTTCCAATAATAACTACAATAATATGCAGCCCCCGGTCAAAAAAATTTCTGGCTACGCCCCTGATCAATACGGTCGTAATCACAAATTTGTAACTCAAGTAGATTTCATTTGCCTACTCAAGCTTTCGCCAAAAATAATTTGAGTTGTTCAATATTGGGCCTAATTTTGGTGTCGACTCACATTAATTTCAAGTATATGATCCAATGTTGAATTCTTCTCTTCGAAACAATCTTATACATATCAATTGGAATTCATTTGCTCAGTTAACTGTCCATCCAAACTATATGCACAAAAGCATTTTTTGCCTGTGATTGGTCCGTGATCAACCTGCGTCGTGACCGTGATAGATTTAAATATTTTGGATTTTATCTTTTTTAATAATTAATGTACCTTATTTAATGAATTGTTTAAATTAATTAATGTATTTGATAAACAACATTTGGAACTTTTGGATAAAACTGGAGGTTTGACAATTAGAACTCCTAATATAATTGTTTGATAAATAATTGGAAATAGACTTTTGTATATAACAATAAAAAAAAAAATTGCTACGAAAAAATCCAATGAAGAAGTGTTTTGAAATAAGAGATTGCAAAATTAGTTGATACACATCAAATTGGTAATTATTTAGTAATAATTTTTATAGTCATATGCTGATTTAATAACTTTTCGAATTATCTCTTAGGCTATAATCTAATTAAATTATCTATCTAATTCAATCAGTTATCCGTCAAGTGTCAAACGTAGCCAAAATAAAGGCTTTACTATGAAAATTCAAAATCTTCATAAAACAGAGTTGCGAGCGTGACAAATACAAGAAATATTTACTTTATTAGTTATATATCTTATTTATTTTAGATTTATATTTAAAAATAAATAAAAATATTAATTAATAAAACACTAAAATTTCGATATTCTACAATTGCATTTTCTTTAAAATAAAAAAAAATGCAGAGAAAATATTCTTGTGTCAGAAAAATAAAAATCAATACTTTTCAAATTTCTTATTTCCATTTTACTAAAATTGGAATTGCCGCTTGAGATAGAAATTTGTTTTAAATTACGTGGCCCAGATGTGATGACTTGAGTTTGGTATTCGGTTAGTTGAAATGGTCAAAGCATGTGTTCAAAGGATATTTGGATAACCGCCGACGTGCGCAACTTTTCATTCAGGAATATTAAGCGCAAATTGATGGGTTAATTATAGTGATAATGATTTGATAAAATTTATTAATATAGAATATATACACGCATATGTTAATGTATATAAGTCGGATAACATGAGAATGAAGTATAATGAAAGATAATTCTTTAGCATTAGAGATTAATTAAATTAACGATCATAATCAAGTCAAACTTTAATAAATGACGATCAAACATGTGGTGACAATTTCATAAATAAATGTACATATCATTATCAAATATATATATATTTTACCATTCACTAAAGGCAAAGTGAATATTATACACCCACACCCATCCACTGACTAGCAGTGGGTCCCACCCCGCTAACACGTCCCCACTCACCCCATCTCTCTCTCTCTCTCTCTCTCTCTCTCTCTCTCTC